>JAHWXV010013718.1:0-10759 GCA_024586415.1 Phrixothrix hirtus | reverse complement strand
ATTGGCCGTTAATTGAAAGATTTGCTGGACGCTAGACTGTTTAGATGCGTTAGGTTTATTCAAATACTTCTTGGCGAATTCTTTTTGTAAATAATCGTTAATCTCGTCAATTTCATAGGCACCGTGAGGCATACAGGTTTCGTTTAGCACTTCTTGTTTCTGTTTACCGCAAGCCGTCTCTGCTATTGTCGTGTAATGTATCTTAGCATTGCCGTTAGTGATATTTCGTATCGAGTTGCAACCGTAAAATCCCACTAGGGCTAGCACGTATTTTCGATCCGGTGATAATTCAATTGGAGGATAAAAATCGTAGCTTGCAGTGTTACCTATGCCCTCCAAACTGATCTTAATCGACAAATGGACTCAGACATTTCTAGCAATTGTTCTCTTATTTATTGTTACTCATTGTTTTCTCCCTCTTTCTCTCTCTCGCTCTCTAGTTGTAAGAGTCAAGTAGAAATTTTAGACATAAATGGCCGCAATTGCACGTGTTAAAGTTCTGCTCTCTATGATAATTATAATATATCTTGCATCCCCGGAAATAAGCTTTGATTTCCTTAGGAGGTCTCCGCGACATAAACAGCGTTACTTTAATAGCAGATAAATTTTAATATACGGGAGAAAAAACGTTTATAAACTATGTGCCTAAATTGCATAGCTTTTGAAATATCTGCAATTGAAGTTTTCAGCCCGGTCCTGCTTTTTAAGTTGGACTACTATATTGAACAAAAATGGCTGGTCGGCTATACAGCTTTGGCCACTGAGCGGAGACGGATGAACGCATACGATTTCAGTGCACCATTGATGGATAATCATCAGTCGATTATAATTATAAAATATACCCGATACTTTAATTACCGTTTAAATTAAAAAGTTTTATTCTCTTCATTACAATTGCTAGTGTTCTGTTAATTATACAAGTTTGTAATTCATTTAAAATGAAAACAAGACTAGATACAATTTTTAATACGTATACATTTATAAGCGTTTTTTATCTGTTTAGAGACGGACATGGCGTTTCCGTTACATTTCAAATACATTGTTGTTATGAACTAAATTTAATGCAAAGTTAAATTTCTTTGCCAAAAGAGTAAAAATAATTTAGGCTCCAAAGGGATAACTTTCACTTTCACAAAGCCGGTTTAACATGGCTTCAATTGTTTTTGATAAATATCTTGATATTATTCATATTTGCATACGCTTGTTTTGTGTATAATTGAAATTTTGTGAAAATAATTAAAAATCTAAACGATAAATGAATTTCATTAACGTTTTGCGTAATTTACGGTTAGCAAAAGCTATGTTCCTACAAATTAATGTAAATAAAACTTTTGCCAACTTAAGTATTTAGAAAATAGGTTTATAATCATTATTGCATAAATAATTATCATTAATAAGAAATAGTGTTTTACTACACACAAGCAAACTTGGACGATTTAAAGTAATACGTTCGACTATTTCTATTAAAACAGCTGGCGACCTTGACTCGAAAAGTACTCTAATAGGAAAGGTAACATGATACAGTATCAACACAAACAATCAAATTTATATTTTTAAATACGTTTATGGTAAAGGATATTACAGGTCTGTATCCACGATAGGATTTTCACCCCAAAATTTAGGAAAACTTGTTTTTACATTAGATTATAAATTCCAGCAGATTTATTTTCACAATGGGCTTGTATACACGTGTGTTAAGTAATGCTTTTTATATCGCGGACAACCTATAATAAGATAACTATTTTGGTCGAATGTTTACGGTGCTTGAGTTCCAAACTATCTCATTTACCGGCAAATTTAGGTTACAATATTTATTCCTAATTAGTGCTGCGGGATGTCTCTGCTCAATGGACGGTCCATTTTGTAAGAATTATCAAAATAATTTAAAATTAAGGTATAAGTAATCAACTCAACTTGTATAAATAGCTAACTGCAAGCGTTAAAGCCGAAGGCGTACAATAAATTGCCTTACTAATATGCAATACATTGTGTTGGTGTTTTTAAGGTTGCAGGGAACTAAGATCAATTTAAATTCAATGAATGTTTGAAAAACTCATCGTGTTTCCAATGTGGAACCTTAATTACCAGGGTGAAGTTTTCACTAAACCGTAATAGCTTTTCACGCTCCAGGTTTATGTGTATTCTACTTTGTGGGCATTCTCATTCGGTGAGTTTCTACACATCTCAAAGCAACCTCTACAGAAGTGTTCATAAATTTATCTAAAGAATGTTAGTGAAAGATGTAAAGCGCCTTTTCCGTTATACTGATATAGGGTGTCCCACAGTCACGGCAGGTTAAATTTATCTAGAAAACCAATAGAGGGATTAAAGTCAAATTTTGGTAAATTACATTGTGTTACCCTCTCTATCTAGTAAATATATTTTCAAGATGTCTGCACTTCCGGTAATACCGGAAACTGCCCCTAACTTAGTTATTTTAAATAGAATCTTTAGATTTTTATTTCACATTATAATTTTTCATCAAATTTAATGTAACTTTTATCTAAAAGGTATTTATATAACTTTTATAGTTTTCGAGCAAAAAACTATTTTCGTTCCTCTAAGACCAAAATAGAGGATTCAATAATACCGAATTACTTTAAACTGGAAGGAGATACAATTATGAAACTTTTAAAAAAGCCACATTATAATAAGGTATACCATTACATAACTAACTTTTTAAAAATCCGTTGTAGGAGAAAGGTAATGAGGTTCCTTTACAACTATCCGAAAATTGCCAAAAAGTTAATTATTTTAAACCGTACTTGTATGTTTTTGATAGAGAATTAAATTGTCTTTAAATCCGTATAAGGTATCCCTATACCTAAATGCGATAGTTTTTTAGTTATTTGTTATTGGGCTTGTTGTCAAGAAATTTCAGATATTTATTATGAAAGTTGTCTTTAGATTACAACAAAGAAAATTAAAGTTAAACTGCCATCGTATCATTAGATATTGCAAACGTTAGTTAGTTGTTATTATTATTATTATAAGCGTTTTTGAATAGTGCTTAGTTATTTTGACATTTTATTTTGGTAACTTGTTCCTAGTTTTGCCACTGTATTATTTGAAATCAAACTATTTGAACGTATTAGTGCATAGTGAATATTTGGTAGTTTTGCTTTAATTTTTGGTTGTTTTGTAAGATGGAATGTTCGAATTTGGATATTTTAAATTTATTTTTCGTACACGAAGAGTGCAAGAAAATAATTTTGCGCACTTGTAATGAATATGCATAAAAAATTTCTTGACTAAAAGAGAAATGGCAAATAATTAAAAGCTATCGCATTTAGGTATAGGGATATCTCATATGCATTTAAAGAGAATTTAATTTTATATGGAACACGATAATGAGAATATACAAGTTCGATTTAAAAAAAGTAACTTTTTGGCAATTTTTGGATAGTTGTAAAGGAGCTCCATTATCTTTCACTGCAACGGATTTTTAAAAAGTTAGTTGTTATCATTTGGTTAGTCGTTAAAAATTTCATAATTGCATCTCTTTCTACTTCGGAATAAATCGGTATTATTGAAGACTCTATTTTGGTCTTTGAGAAACGAATATAATTTTTTTCTCGAAAACTATAAAAGTTATGTAAATTCTTTTTAGATAAATTTACATTACATTTGATGCAAATTTATAATATGAAATAAAAGTATAAACAATCTATTTAAAATAATAAAATTAGGGATAATTTCCGGTATTAACGGAAGTGCCACCATTTTGAACATATTTTTACTAGATAGAACAAGTAACACAAGATAACTTGCCAAAATTTGGCTTTAATCCCTCTATTCGTTTTCTAAATACTTTTAACTTGCTATGCCGGTGAGACACCATTGCCAGCTTGCTCCCTATACATCCCTATATCATTATTAATTCAATTCATTAGCAATTTACTGTTGCTATTGAGATCGTTCCAGTGCTGCTTCTGTATATCGGACGCAATAATATTAAACAAAGTAGTTTATTTCTGGGACTGGCGCGCTTTTTGAAGTTATTTGACAATTAGTCAATTGCATATGTTGCAGTTCTATTATGCAACTTACGTTTATTGACTTAAAGATCAGTAAACACCTAAAAACATTGAATAAATCTGGAATTAGCCATGTGTGATACTTTTAAAAAACATATATTTTTAGTTCAACGGCTTTCCACTAGTAGTAATAAACAATATACATTTTAAGTATACGACTTTGAAATGGCGCATATTATTACGTCCGCAATTTGGCAACATCGCATCACTTATTGTGAATCATTTTTATATATTGAAAGTTATTTGTAGCAGCTTCTAAGTGGGATTTTATAACTACATTAGTTAATAGTGTTTTACTTTTAACATCATCATGAATGAAAATTTATAATTTATATAAGTTTAATACAGATATCAACCTTAAAAATTTAAATTGGCTGTAAAATTAAATATTATTTATCTTTCAGCGCGTTAAAAAATGTACAATGAAAAAAGGGAATTGGTACCTTGGTCTAGTAAACAAAAGATGCTTGTTAAAACATATTTTGGAAATCATATTATAAGTAAGCAACCGCCGGAAAAATATGAGTATGGACATTTAAGGGAAAAATATCCAGATACATTTCATATTAAAAGTTGTTTAAAAATAAAAGTGTTTATACAAAACCAATATACAAACTATAAAGATTGGAAACGATACTTTTATGTAATTAGAATATAACTTTTTATTATATTTTTACTACGATTGAAGTTGATTGAATTCAAGTACTATGTAATTTTATTTTCTTGTCAATAAACAATTCTAGATGGTGTTCTCATCTTCAAATAATTTTTATATTAACCGCAACTGCTAGCTTCAAACGTAGAAATTTATAGTACTTCAGATTGTAGAGCTCACTAAGGTTTTATATTTTTCATCTGCGCTTATCTAAAATAAATATAAATTATTCCGCAACTACCTGTTGTTGTAATTTAAGAGCAGCCTTTGCACTAGGTTGTCAAGTTGGATTATTACTCCAACGTGTAAGAGACTAAACTAAAGGTAACCAGAGAAAACATTTTTTCAACTAACACATTTTATTTCTATTTTGTACAAATGTACAATAACGATGCTATATTGTAGAATTAAAGAATCTTGTTGAAAATGTTTACAACCAATAACAAAAGCTTCCTATCGTTTAGCACCTTGAGCTTGTTCCAGAATTAATATCGATTAACTTTTAATTGTTTGGGTTTGGAGGGGGGTATAGGACAAATATGCCAGTAAGCTGGATATCGCTAGTAGTCGTACAAATCGGGTTTAAATTCAAATAACTTAAAAAATGACGTACACATAACTAACATTTTTGTTGACTAATAATAATCTGTTCAGTTATCAATTAAAGTAGTGTCGCCATTTGTAAGGCAAAACACAACTTGTTAGTCACGTTTAAAAATAAGTTAAGTATGACATCAATTTTTATTGCGTGTGCGTTATCCGTGAGTGAAATTTTAATGGCGAATAGAAATATCTTATCATTATTATATTGCACTACAAATGTGTTTTATCCTTATAAAAGATAGTAATTTATTTTTAGCTAATTGAAAATTACGGTTTTTCTAATATTTCATGTAACTAAATTAACGGTTTTAGGGAAAACCCGTAATACGACAGCTGTTAGACTACCGGCTAATTTCAGTTTCTGTATTGTTATCTTTTTCCAGTACATGGCAGGTAATTAAAGACATCTCGTTGCAACTTTGCTTGTAGTGAAATACTTATTTTAGAAGAACCGGTGGTTGGACATCATGATGTAATTGTTTAAGAAAATATAAGCAGCCATTCTTCTGCCCAGTCATTAGAAAACAAAGAAAGATTAGTTATTCTGGTAGCCGGATACATATACCTAATTTTGCCTTAATTCTTGCTTTCGGTATTTTAGACGTCCCGAGTCGAAAGGAAATGAAAAAGAAAATCTGACAGTTTTAATTACCTTTACGGCGGACGGTAGACTATCTGTCTCTTGTAGTTTTCCCATATGTCAAGTCTCGAAGGGCTTTGGTTAATAGTTTATCTTCTGAGTAGATTATTGAATTATCAAATTCTAGATGGGCAAAGTCAGATGTATTTTATGAATTTGTGGCGAATGGTCTAAATGACTAACTGGAAGAATAAAATATTCAGAAATATGTTCTGTTTGTGGTTGATGGTCATAGACCACATATGTCCTTGCAACTGAGTAAATTTTATTCTGACAATGGCATAATTTTGTATGCTTTACCACCCAAGATAACTCAATTATTGCAACCTGCGAGTGTTGCTGTCTTTAAACTGGTGAAAAAATATGGGCACCAAAAAGTTCGAGCGTGACAAGCAGAAAATCTCACTAAAGTAGTGACAAAAACCGAATTTTCTTTAATATTTCAAAAAAATTTCCAAAATCCTAAAACATTTCAAGAAGAGCTTGTGGATTGTACCCATTCGATCCAAATGTAGTTAACTATTCAAAGTGCGTGCAGAATATACTAGAAAATATAAGTACTGAATCAACGGAAGAAGAGATAATAGATGAAGATACCGCAAGTGCTGAAAAAGTTATTTGAAGTTGCGACAAGAATTATAGGAAACCGGAATTGATACAGATTTCGTATAACCACGGGGAAGTCTTTTCGTCCAAAAGAAAATGAAACTTTCTCCGATGAAGGCACTAATCAAATGGAAATAATCTTAACTAATAACTTACCTCGAAAAAATAGACTTCAAAGTAATAGCCAGGTAGCAAAAATTTAATATTGCAAAATATAATTCTAAACACTTGTTCTAAACTCAGAGTCAAAACAGAACCAGGTATATTAAGAATTACTTACCGTAGAATTAGCAAAAAGCTTAACAAATATTGGCTACAAAGCGAGAACTTAAGTTATGTAACAGTTAACAACAACTGAAAGAAAGGAGAAAAAGACAGTGAACATAAAACCTTTACTAAACGGCGAAGAGATTGCGAGATAAAATAGGATAGATGACTTGGTAGATACTGAGTTTGAAAAACAAACTGAAAATGGCCACGTTGATTCGGTCAAGGACATTTTTAAAGAAATTGACGATATTGGGCAATCTTGTTCAGATAATACCATACTTAAAGCTAACCTTAAAATACAGGAAAAAAACTGCTCCTTGAAAGTCTTTCTGAAGAAAACAGATTGATTTGGATAAACCGTCATCTGAACTACCAAGTAAACAATTTGTGGATGCAGACATTCAACAGAAAAATGAAAAATCATTTAAAATCGATTTAGCCAAGGCGCAAAAAGTTTTCGAGTGCGATAGCACCAGAAGCACGGAGAATACATTATGCAGAGACTGAACAAGTAGCGACAAATATACATCAAAAAAAGAAAGAGCTTGATTAAGACTGATACGGGTGGACCACTAGTAGTCATAGACACGAACGTACTAGGTTGTCCAAAGAATAAATATAAATATGCAATATGCGATGAATGCCTAGATAGTGATGCAGAAATTGAAAATGAGGAAAATGTAGGCTGTGACATATGCCTTCAATTGTTCCATTTACGATGCACAAAATTCATAGGGCAAAGTTATGATGAGATAACTGATATGGTTTATACCTGCGATTTTTGTGAGGACTAATTTAAATTTGGAAATGTACCTATTCCAGCGTGCACTTTTATTTCAAGTTTTAGATTTCAGTGCATTACAATCGAAACTTGTAAAATAACACTCGTTATTTAAGCAGTGAAGCAAAATTTTTAACTTTAATAACGGGTGGAATACATTGATAAACATATGTAAATACAAAAGAATCATTACTCACTTTACATCATAATGCATTACAATCAGATACATTACTTGCTTATACACCATTAAAAAATTCTTATTCTATCATTCTACATATAGTTATAAGTTAAACGCATATTCGGATAAGCAAATTTATTTTTATTTGCAACCCACATATTCTGTTTTGTGTTAAGCAATTAGTTGTTTTGTTTATCGATAAGTGTCTATCGTGTTTAAATATATAATAGTAATAACAATATGTACTTGCAATGGTTAACCTTATTGTTTATACTCAACCTTCAATAGCACAATTGAGAAGACAGAACTGGATATATACGACAAGATGGTATATTTTTTTATACAGACCTGACTGAGATGGTCCTGTCCGATTATTGGTATACCTACTGGTAACTTCTGTCCGATTACTAGCAAAACTACAAGTTTTTAATTAATTGATTTTTAGTTACTCAAAACTTGCGGAACTTCATTTTGTTTTTCAGTTTGTTACATAAAACGTCAAGTCACATATACATTTCCATCAAATTCTAACCAAAAAAATTCATTTGTCCAAGAGCTATTAAATTATCTCACGGTCTTTTTTGATGAACTTTTATTTGTGCTTAGCTTATTTGACATTTTTGATAAAAATAATGCTTATAAAATATTTAATTTAATCTCGGATACCTATAGCCAATCCCGTTACAGGTTCTTTCCAGAACAATAGTTAACAGCTGTCATGTTAATAATAGCCATACTCCAAATTAGAAAAGGAGATCCCTGCGTAATTTATTTAACCATGAATATTTAATATGTCCATTCGGACTTTATTGTGTAAATTACTGAGAATGATACATTATAGCAATGTCTAACAACTGTACAAGGTATAATTTGATTAAAGTCGTTAAAATGGTGTACAAATTTACATCGCAATGATGCCCTTTGAACCATCTTTCTTGGTGTGAAGTACACTTTTCAGGCAGAATGTATAATACTCGAGTGTAAAATGCGCTGGAGTACTCTTTCAGAGTCCGAGCTTACAAATCGGCCAATTTTATAATTAAAAATCGGTGATATATTAATGGAGCTGTTGAATTTATTATTGCCATGAAATTATGTATAAATTTATTATACTGTTCAATAAATGAAGTGGGCCACTAAAAGGGTTAGAAATATTGCAATTTATTGATAATGTGGGTAACATAGGTACCATATCAATGTTAAAGCATAATGTTAGCAACAGTTAGCTTTAGATACTTTGTTTACTTGTGTGAAATTATATCAAGTATTGTTGAATTTCTAACAGTGTCAATACGTAACTGTAAGGCCCGTTAAAGGTTCTTCTTTTTGGGGAATCTCGACTTTTATTCCATACAACTCTTTAAATATGCCTCTACGATAATTAGCAGAGGACTAACTGTTTAAGATGTTGGATAATTGGAGATAGAAATGTCACAGCATTCCGTTGCCAGAAGACTACATGTTCCTCATACAGTAATTGTTAGAGCTTGGCAAGGCATTTAACGAATGGTACACCCATATACAGTATGGTGAAGACATAGAACGGAAAACCACTAGAAACGAAGACAGATTTTTAAATTTGCTTGCGCGTTTGACAATGCTACGAAATTGAATACAGCTTTTCTAAACGCAATAAATGCCAATATCTCAACACAAACGATTCGAAGAAGGTTATGTGAAAATAATCTGAGATTAATAAATCCAGTATTAGAGGTATCGCGTACTTTGAGCACCAGAGCACGTAAATTAGGATATGGAATGGTCAAGATGTTTATTTACCGATGAGTCCAAATTTACCTTGTTCTTAACAGAAAGATACACAAGAATATGTCAAGAACAAAATCAACGTTATCACAGTGAATTTATGGGTAATACTGTGGCTGGTGGAGGAGGGTGAATTACGGTGTGGGGAGGTATAAGTTTAAATGGAATAGCAGATATTGTGGTTTTTAGAAACGCAACGGTAAATACTGAAAGATGTTTACAGTGCGTTTTACAACCAATTGTAAGAAAAGATTGCAAGAAATATCGCGAAGAATTTGATTTTAATAGATGATAACACAAATTCCCACAGAGTAAGAGCAGTAAATGAATTCTTAGCAACGGAAGGAATCACTCGAATGGACTGATCAGCGGTTTCGCCAGATATGAATAGAATAGAACATATTGGGACTATCTCGCAAGGCACTTAAGGCAACGCAGGAACCCTATAGGAAACATACAAGCGCTAAAAGAAGCTACACGGAAAGAATGGATTAATATGCCTCAACAGTTTGCCCGTAATTGAATGTCAAGTATGCCAAATCGCTGCCAAGGGTTACTAAATTCTCGAGGAGAGCCTATATATTATTAATTTCCGTTTTCATTTTATTTTTGTTTGCGTTCTTGACTTCTTTTGTATATATTGTTGTAGGTTAACCAAAACTATTGAATGATATGTAAGCATTATTTCAAGCATTGGCTTAAGGTTTGTTAATAATTTAGATACAATTATTTTTAAATACGTTGAACTATAGCTATCTCAATTTTTTTACTCATATACTTTTAGTTTAATTTAAGTGAATACAAATTTCTGAGGTGGTCCAGTTCATTTATTGAGCAGTATATTTGAGATTACAATTGTAATATTAGAAAATCGTGACTTTAAATGTCAGTTTTGATTCGCAATTTTAATTATAGTGACTGAAATTTATTTAAAATCAGCGATTTAGGTGTAAAAATGCAAGTAAGCGCGAAATCTGAAGAAAACAATTTAATTTAATCATTTACCAGACTGAAATCAAAATTTGTAAGTAATAGTATTATCAAGACTATTAAAGTAGTTATTTAATAAAAATTATCAATGATATGGGAAAAATGCAGTTAGTTATAAATAGGGGGCGGAATATGTGCAAAGTGCATATATATGCATTTTTTGCATATTTTGTAAATTTTATAATGAAATACATATTTTTCACAAATTATTATTTTATGAGCATATTTTTATGTT
>JAHWXV010013703.1:0-15568 GCA_024586415.1 Phrixothrix hirtus | reverse complement strand
TAATGCCATCTAGATTTTCTAGACCTGAAATACAAAATTTTGGTCAAGTAAAATATCCATAAGATTGTTCAACTAGTATATACTTAAACAATGGTATAACATTAATGCCTTACGAGTCAGTCTTACAGTTATTCGAAAAATAACATGGACTAAACTTTATAAAGTTTAGGCTTGAGTTTTTTAAGTTATTAACTAAAGTTTATAGACCTTAGCTAAAAACTTAACTAATAAAATCCGACAAAAATAACTCTACTACTGAATAATAGAATAACTGGTGTAATATAAATCAATTAATAATGAATATTCTAAAACTAATCAGTCAGATCACATTTGTGCTATTCTTATCACGTATTCCGTACTTTAGCAAGACAAGCGTAAATAAAATTGAAAACTAATAAAATCCTACGAAGTAACAAAAGTTGCTTCTCTGCGACAAAAGAAAATCAAAATGTACCACTAATAAATTAGATTTACAATTATAACACAAATTATAAGGATCGCAAGTTGTACAAGCCTCGTGGGCCCACATTCAACAGCCTGTGCATTGTACCCAATCATCTCCCGGCCTTCCAAAACCGCAACTTTTATCGTAGGCCATGTAATAATGCTCCTCTTCTTCATTATCATCTGAAAACATTTTTTACTTTTTAGTAATTTTCTTATTATTACCTTTGGACTTAGAAAATTTTAAGTTTTTTGTTTAAATTAAATGTAATTCCTTTTGCCTTCTTTTTTCGTACTTTTCTCAGTTTGTTTTCGTATTGACTGCTTTTCTGGCGCATTTCTGTATATTGTAGATTTCCTTTTTTCCCTTCGCTTGATTTCTGCAACCCGGTGTGGTGTTTTGAAATAGGGTTTTACTATTTCAAGTGAAAAGACTTCAATTGCTCGTAGATGGTTTCGGTGAATCTGTTCGACTATTTCCATCAATTTCATTATTACGTGTTCGAGGATTTATTGGAGGATTTAGAGAAGGCTGAACAAACTGTAGGGTTGAATTTGCTTGGGCAATTTATTTCATCTGAATAGAACATGCTTCATTATTATCTTTACAACTTGATCCTCAGATTGGCATCGTCTACATGGAAGTTTGTTTGTTATCCTCAGGATTCACTTCGTCTGAATTTGCCAGCAAATTATTGTCATCTTCTAGATTCGCTTTATTTGGATTTGGTCGGTCAGTCACATAAGATGGTGCGAAATCAAGGTCAGTAAATATGTCGCAGTTAAAGAGATAAACGCGAGTTTTCTTAAAACCAGTCTGAATATCGATCGCAGCGAGAGCTAATGGCATAGCAATAACCGCAATATCAGGTATGTCATAAATACTTATTATTTTGCCAGGGTGCGAACATATAAATTTTTTAAATAGCTCATATCCGATCAATCATGTTATTGCAACTTTTGCAAGCAGCGTGGTAGAAACGACAGACATGTGATTCCATTTCTTTATAGAAATTCAGAGCAATAATATGAACGTGGGATAATGATTGTCTAACGCAAGTAATGCTTTATGAGCAATTGAAGAGTTTGTGTTTTTGAAAATGTTTAAAAAATATTACAAAACCTTCGTCTTGCAACCAATCTGAAGGGTTTGATGTTCCCACTGCGTTTAATGACCCATCTTTTATGAAGTGATCCTGGTACCGAATACTCGGGAATACAAATAGAGGAGGCATTACGTTTCCCAAAGCATTCGCAGCGAGAGCTATTATGGCGAATGTACTGCGCTCTACTGATGTCGTCATCTTGCCCCAGAACTTTTTGCGGTTGATTTCAAAGTGCTAATTTTCAGTTCTTATTTGCTTAGCTTCATGTTATCAATTAATTATAGTGTTTTTGATTATATAATTATATATTAATTGTAGGTGTTTATTAAATAAAAATTATTATACACTGTCAAAAAAAACAATAAAACTATTTTTGCACAGTGTTATTATTTAACGTCATAAAAATAGTAAACTGACAGCAAGTTTTTTTTTTGACTGTTATGTTTCAGACATGCTGAGAAACTACAAAAAAAGTCTTGTAGAGAACAGTGGGATACACGCAATACGGAAGCTGTTCTAACATAGGTCACAGAAGGAAGACTTTCTTGCTTGGGTGCAGCAAATACTTACAACATCCCAGAGTCAACGCTTCATCCTCATATATGGCATAATCATGTAAATATAATAACCCATATTCACAACATCCTTATATCTAAAATATAGGTACTATTTTATGTCTAAAATATAGTCCTAAGTCTCGAGTAACCCGTTTGGTAAAAAAATATTCAGAAGCATTCTTTGCACAGAGTAAGGTTTATGTTTTTAACTTTATTTTCTAGTCAAAAGCCTACAATGTTTGTTTTTGTTTCAGCGGCCAGTTCACGGAGAAAGATTTCGAGAAGTCTTCAATGAACAACAACTTCAAGATTTGAAGAACTACTTGACCACCATTGACCAAAGGTTCTTTGGAATGACAAAGACAATGTAGAAGATGGTATTTGAATTTGCAAGAACACTGTGAAATTCCTCGTCCTTTTAACAGAGAGACTAAGATTGCAGATTGGCTAACTAGTTTTATAAAAAAAATTTAAGTTTAGTCTACAGAAACCAGAGGCAACTTCCCAGGCCAGAGAAATGGGCTTTAACAAGCCAAATGTTGATAATCTTTTCTCAATTTTGAAAGAAGTGCGAGAAAAGTATTAATTTTCCGCTTGTAACATTTACAATGCAGAGAGTCAGACCTATCTACTGTGCCTAACAAGTTACCAAAGGTAATTTCACCAACAGGATCTAGAAGGGTTTCCAAAATAGTATCAACAGAGAAAGGCCGTACTGCTATTATCATTTGTTGTATCAATGCTACTGAAACTTACTTGCCTCCTTTTCTTGTATTTGCAAGAAAGCGAATGCTACTTGAACTTATAGAAAGAGCATCACCAGGAACTGTTGGGCATTGAAGTGACAACGGTTGGAGCAATGGGCAAATTCTTGTGCGATTTTTGAAACATTTTGATTTTCATGTAAAACTCTCTGAACAGTCACCTGCACAGTTGATTAACGACCACAAAATTGATGAACTTTTGAGCACTGTTTATTTTAAAGCAGCTACTGTCGGTAATGCTAAGATTGGGGAATTGAACCTTATAATCTTCTGGTCTTTAATGAGGTAGATTTTGATGCATCACTAACCTTATACGAAAGTCTTCTTGTAACCTATGGTGAAGAGGATCCCTGAATGGACAGAAACCACAACAGAGTGAATAACAAGAACCATTAGCAAATTCCGATCCTCCAAATAAGTCCAAAAAACACCAAAGTGTATTTGATGTAAAACCACTGCCTCAAGGAAAGAAAAATGAGAAAAAACAAAAAATGCAAAAACAAAGTGCAAGTATTATAATAAGTACACATGTAAAAAGGATTATGGAAGAAAAGAAAGAAGAAAATGCTGAGAAAGAACGTTTGAAGCAAGCAAGAAAAGAATCTCGAGATGCAAAAAAGGAAAGCAAAATGAGAAAAAACGAAATATACAAAAATAAAGTGCAAGTATTATAACAAGTAGGTACACCTGTAAAAAGGATTCTGGAAGAAAAGGAAGAAGAAAAGGCTGAGAAAGAACGTTTGAAGCAAGTAAGGAAAAAATCTCAAGATGCAAAAAGCTTGTTAAAAAAAATTAAAATATCACTTAGCTGAAGAAGCACCCAAATTTCCTAGGCAAATGACATTACCTTCTACTTCAAAAGATAGTGAAGTGCAATGTCCTGCTTGCAATGAACTGTACTCTGATCCTCCTTTAGAAGAGTTGATCCAATGTGTCAAGTGTAATGAATGGTGACATGAAATGCTCAAATTACGAGGGTGGAAGTTTCCTGTGTGACTACTACTAAGTTTTTAAGACTAGTATATGTAAAATAAAAAATAGTGTTTATACTTTGTTAAAGTTGTTTATTTCCACCTTATATAATAGTCGTAGCTTACCCCATGGTTAGTCATCTTGCCCCGCCAACAGGGCAAGATGACACATTTGCAAGCTTTTCTAAAAATTTTAAGCTATATTTAAACTATTAAAAAAATGAATAAACAACATTACCAAGTGACAGGCAAAGACATTTTCTAACCTCAGATACATAATAATTGACTTAGTTAATTAAATTCGATAAACGTACAAAAAATTTTCTTTCTCAACATCGCATCGCCAACTTGTCCCGGTCTCCCCTATATAAGTCAATTTTATTTTTAAGTAGATGATTTGTTATAGCACTAATATGAATTGTATAGGAGTTTAAAGAAATGTGGTCGAACTATCCCGAATTTACCGTATTGCTAAAACCAATAGGTAGGTAGATAGCTAATAATATAAATTTTTTCGATAAAAATAATTGTTATAGTTTCAATAAAAGTGGTCCATCTCACCCGTAATAATCAGTGTCGAAAATATTACTTTTTATTTTCCGCATCTTTAAAAAGATATTGTGTTGTATCTAATAATTAATTGTTCTATAATAGGCCCCAATAAGGACAATATTTAATATTCCCAAAATAATAAACGTTATTCTTCTGAAATTACGGTAAATATCATTCCTCTGAATTTTGTTGTAAATTCATTAAAATAAATATTTACTTAAATGTGTGTTTTCTTGCATGTTTTAGAGAAAATTTGCATATTTAAGCATTCTTTATTAGTTTTATATTTTATACAAATCATACCATCTTTGAATCTAAAATGAAATCAATAAACGATTGTTAGTTTTTGCCCACAGATCCGTCATGTTACGCCACTGTTAAAAAAGCAATTCGTGCATAGATGCATAATTTTATAAATCTGATAATTCAGTCATATCATTAAATGTAAAAGACAACAAAGAAATAGATGAATTGGCTTTCTTTAGGGGAGACCGTTGTTTCTATTTATTAATATTAAATTTTTACACTTTAAAGAGATTGCTTTCAAATATTTAGCAGTTTGTAGGACAGCTGCTGTTATTAAGGATTATAGAATGTAAGAGTAAATATAAATTTTATCGATTTTTGGAACACAATATTTCCTTTTATTATACTAAGAAACTTAAATTTTCTTTATAGTTGACATTCTGTAGATTTTTATTAATATTAGTAAAAGGCAGATGAGTTGAATTCCTATTGTTAAAGGGATTATTTAAGGAAGATGCAAAATACGTAATTTAAGATTGTAGACGGCTTTAATACAAGCAGTAAAAAAGTAAACATCAAATGCTGTAAATGGACAAAGGCAGTGGAAGGCTGTTATATTACGTCAGTAGTAGAAGTGGTTTCAACGAGGCAAGCGCACAGAATCAGCGCTGTGACAAGCGAGCAGCTGCAACCGATGGGCTCCCTGGGGAGAAGTGCTCCTCCCTGAGCCAGCCTTTCCCAGAAAGAGACCCCACGTCGCATCATCATTGGCCGTTATATTTCCTTTGGAAATGAACACTTCCATTGCTCTTGATGATTGGCGCATCCTAACATTGAGCTATGGTGGCCTATGACATCCGAATTTGGCGCCTTCTACCTAAATAATTATGCAAATGCCTTTCTGCTCACCTCCAGTGTAATTTGCCTCTTTTCGCAATCCAGTTCCGTTGCACTGTCAAGGCGGTAGCCGTTTTGCGCTTTTTCGAGAACAGTTAGTGGGGGAACTTACCTACTAAAGCAAAAGGTCCAAGTTCATCAAACCAAAATACTACTGTTGATGTTCTTTCTATTTTAAATTCGTGAACTTGCCATTTACAGTAGCTGTCCAGATAGTAATGTTACATATAACTGATATGTTTAGTATATTGTGACGCGTGTGCCGTGTTTTAATTCATTACGACAGGAGTTGCCGGAAATTAAGCAATACCCTTTTTATCAAATATACATCCAGGTTAGTATTAGTTAAAATTCATTTTCACTCAAATTACAAATTTAAATTCAATATAAAAATTAATTATATGTAGATAACCCACAGGAACCATTTAAAAATTATCCTAAATTTTGTAGATAATTTATTAGCAGGAAAAGTCACCCTAGAAACACATGCGTATCAGTTAATTAAGGGGGATTTACATACATTCTAACTAAATATGTATCATTTAAATTTATTTCCCTTTTAGAATTAAATTTAAAAACACAAAGTACCCAATAATTATTTAATTATCTAATTAAAATCTAACGTTTTTATAAAATTTTCAGTAACGATGTTAAGGATGACCCGAAATCTAGTCAAAAAAGTTATAAAAGTAGGGACCAAATTCAATCAAAAGAATTACCACATGGATTTAAAATAATTAAAATATTACCTACTTATAGTTTTTATATGTAGTCTTATTTAAAATTCATTAGTATGTGTGTTATAATTGCGTTATTATTATGGTGTTTCTAATATTATATTAATCCGGGTTGTTTGCGTGTAAATATGGCAGATCCGACGGATAAAGCGTCAACAATTAATTATTACTCGATAATTGCGTGTATATCTACTTAATTTAATAATTTTTCTGACTCCCTTATCTTTCATCGTCTTTTCATATAAAATTTATGACCATAACAGTTGTCAGCAGAAACCTTTATCGCCTTTTATATTTCTCAATATTCCACCCTCAACTGATTATAATATTTCCCACTATTATTCTGATTAAATCATCTCCGAGGTGTATAAATGTCTTTTCGGCGCATCTCATTAAAATTTATAAGCAGATTTATTTCTACCCTTGAACTATAAATTTTAGAAATAAATTTATAAAATTATTTTATTTTTTGTTTAAATTAGTTTTTTAAATACTTGACTCACGCTATAGATGTTACTATATAAAACAAATTTTGTGCTAGCAAAACATTTAATACGCAATTATTTTTTTAAATTTATTTTTAAAATACAAACTAAATTAAAACTGATAATTTTTTAATTATTTTCTGTTTTAAAGAATCAATAAACAAATTAATAATTATTTCAGGATCTATACACATTTTTTTTAAATTAAATAAAAGCATTATTTTCTTAAATAATGTGCTTTGCTTGAAAAAGGACCTTAGAACCTAATACGCCTTGGTTTATCTGCAATAATTTTAAAATGAGGTTGTAAACTCTGTCTACCCTCAAACAAGGGGCACTTTTTGATATACTAACAAGAGCCACAAATAAAATTTGTTCCCTCGAATTCGAATATTCTTTGTAAAATTGGTTGTAGCACAACCATATTTTTCTACCCAGTGAGTATGTTACTGTACTTCCTTACCGATTCCGAGTGCTATTGGTAAGAAAATAGTTTAAAACAGAAAACATGACAAATTTTGCGTTTAATAGTTACAAAATTTTCTATTTCAAAATAATGCACATGTGACTATTACAGTGAATACTTTCTTTTTGCTAAAACATCAAGTATGTTTCGCTGAAGAGTTCTAATATGAACAAAATTGCATCCGTAAATCTCGAGACGCTTTTTTGATAAAAGTTTCTATTTCTAAATAAAACACCTAAATCATTAATAAAACGGTTGTACGATTTTAGAAACTTCTGAACAAGCGTTTTAATTATTTCAGTTTCGAGTAATGAATAAGGTTTATTTATGAATTAGCGCCCAACAAAACTTTCAGCAGTTCCAATGGTACCCTTTCGGTTCAGATTTAACAGTAGGTACATGACGTACGCGTAAATATTAAAACACAAGTCAGGCATGTGCGATTTTATTTAATCTACACGCATGTTTCTATTTCAGTAGAAACAATGTGCCTGTGCGTCCGCAAAGAAAAAGCACTAAAATGACACTAACTTAACTTGTCAACCGAAGTTTCTAGTCATTTCATTTATGATGAAGCCCTTACGATTGGGTGAAATGTTAATATTTCATCAAAAGTTGGCACGGTTAAATTCAGAAAGAAAAGGGATAGCGCGAACTTTCTACCTTTACATGTTGACAGTAAAATAGTTTCTATAAAACTAATGACACTGTACTGCGTGTGATATCAATCTTTTTGTGTGTGTTCTAGATTTACCATTATTACAAAACGTTACGGGCAAGTAGAACCCTGTTAAACAAGCAAACTTTCTATGCATTATTTTTTCTTTAAATCACAAACTTTCGAGAAAATTAAAGATAAAATACAGTCAAATTTTTGAAACCTCGGTAATATGCATGCTACAGGAGTCGTTCATATAAAAACAGGAATTTGTTCAAGTAAGTGTATGCTTTTTGTATTTTTACATCAAGCATGTGATTTTACAATGTTATATGTACGTTCATATTAACATTCTAGTTGTCATATCAACCGTGTTGATAATTATTCTAGATGTCGGTCGATAAACTCATTACTATTTGTTTTCGTATGAATGAAGGTGTTAAACTTGCTGAAACTTAGTAAAGACTATTAGCACAGTTTAGAGAACAAACTTTAAGAAAGACGTGAATCTATGCGACAACACTGGAAGAGTAGGATCAAATATCAAAGTAGTAAATGAGCTCAGTATTCAACATGTAGAGACACTCATTTTAAGCGATAAACGAGTAACCGTTCACCAAATAGTGAAAAACCATCCCCAAGTTTTGGAAATGTTGCAAAGATTTTCTTCTATGGTCCCCGTGAGGTAGGTTCCGAGATAACTGACTAATTCTCAGAAGCAAGAGCGCGTTTGCATTTTTACAAAATTGTTTGATCATTACAAAAAAGAGCGACAATCATGTTTGGAACAAAAACACCTGTGACGAGACCAAGTAAATCATTACACACCAGAGTCCAAGAAGTCAAGTACAGAATGGAGGTGTAAAGAATTCCCTACACAGAAAAGGTTCAAAGTTACTCCATCGTTAGGTAAGATAAGGCATCTGTTTTTTAAGATCATAAATAGGTTATTCGTGTTGATTCTTTTTCTAACAGAACAAATAAATAACAGGTGCCTACTACTGCGATATTTTGTTTTCTGTTCGTACAACAATTTGCAACAAACGATGTGTTTGTTGTTTAAGGAATCGCCTTTTCCGCACGATAATCTTCTAGAAAACCAAGGAAAACTGAAAACATTTGTCTGGAATGCCCTGCCGCATTAACGCCATTGGATTTCTATTTGTTTAATCCCATGAAATAGCATTTGGGCGGTAGGCGCTTTCAGTCAAAAGATGACGTTAAAACGTGTGTGCGCACGTTACAGTAGTTCAGACGTCAGGATAAATACTTGTATTCTGCTAATTAACACATTGCTACGTCGATGGCAAATTGACATGATGCAAATGGAGAGTACGTTGAAAAATAATTATTTTTTACTAGTCACAATCTTGCCTCTCAACCTGTTTCAAAATTGAATTCCGGTTTTGACGTGAGTCTTCCTTGTACTTAGAGAAATTCCTATCAAACACATAACCAAACATTGTTGTAACTCTATAGTTGTTGTTGGTGCGTTTAAATAATTTAGTTGCTTGACATTCATTGTTTTGACTATAAGATGTTACTTCTAAATCAGGCAGATATTTGTTTTTATTGGTAGCGTTAATTTTAATTATTAGTATAATTAAGACTGCGTTGGTTTTAACGATAGAACTTTCAGTCGTTTGTCCTGCTAAAAGTTTGTGGCAGACAGCTGGTTATGGATTTTGTCCTGCTAGAAGGACCCACTGATTGTTACAAGATCTGTCCGTCTAGCAAGACCCGCCAAGTTCTCTGATAGTATACAAAAACTTTTTCGAATTTTTTATTGGATACAAAAAAGTATTTAAACAAAGGAAAAAATTTAAAAATTACTTTAATCATCTAGCAACGTAAACTAAATTTAAAAGTTCTAATCAAAAATTAGTTTTAGATTTGTAAAGTTTCCAACTAGTGCTTGTTAACGATGCAACATATTAGGAAATTATCACAATCTTAAGAAATTTCATTATTGATAAAAGCAATGTAGATGCTAAAGATAAAGTAACCCAAAAAGTGAAAAATTATTAATGAAATACGATATTTCCATACACTAATTACAAGTGTTACACTTCAAGGAGATGGATCTTGAGCATTTGTAGAATACCAGAAAAATTATAGAAAATTCGTTCTGAATGTTTCAATTTTTTCTTAAAATACTTTAAACTTAATACATATGTTTGTGGTAATAAATAACATGAAAACCACGTTAAATCACACCGTCACGTGCTATCCAATGAAGAGCGCGAACGACTTTTTATTTTAATTGTTGTAACCTCTCAATTAATAAAGTTAACCAGTTGAAAGTTGCATATTATATAAGCAAAATTTCACGACAAACCAATAACTACATTTCATCCTGTTAGCCAGACCACATACTACTAGTTCATATTTTTATAAATACCTACGTCCTATCGGCAGCATAATTTATTGTTTTGTACTGTTGGAATGCCCTTTAGATGCTCTAACATTAAAAACCGTGAATACGCGAGCGTGCATTACTCATATAAAAGATAAGTCAAATTATGAAATGTCTTCGGTATTTTGTACGAGTACGTAATTTGATAGTATAACGCTGTGACTATCAAAGTTCCGTATGGTTACTTCATTTAGACTACAATGTAACCTTCGTATTTTTCTAAAAACGCTGAACAATAGTTTTAAAAATTTCAACTTTAATTAAAAATCAAAAATTGTATAAAGATTTTTTGTTGAATATGCTGATACCGTTACATTTAATGTTTGATCACGCTCTTCTGATACATCTTGTATAGACAAGTTTTAACTAAACTTTCTGTTTGAATATATTTATGTTTAAATTCGACGGAGGAATACTTAATAATATAGTTCAATTATAATATAAAATATTGAAAATTGTTCAAAAAAATCTATATGATGATGAGAACATGCGTTTCTTGAAACCAGTACGTCTAACAACGCTATTTAAAATAAAAAAACTATCTGTAACATAATTTATGAATATATTAATTATCCTAAAACAATAAAATTCATTGGGATCCTAACGCTTTAAGATACAGTATGTTAACTCAATTTTATTATTAAATTAGATCCCCAATTTCAAAAAATATGAGATGTGAACTTGAATAGAAAAATACGTAACTTATATCACCTAGACAAGGACATTTTAGGAATAATTTATTTCGCGAAATTACTGATAAAGTGCATAGGATTGTTACCATTGCAATTAATTGCCGCCGAGCTAATTTTCAGCAAGGCTGTAAACGTTGAGCTAGGGTTCAGGGGCATAAGAATAACTATATGCGTCAAGATCATTGTCGCAAGCAATTACCTCAAAGAGACCGTTTCGCCAATACACAAGTTGTAGCAAATCAATGGTTTGAAGAACATGGAAGGCGCATCACTATGCAAACTGTATACCAGTGAATAAGCTCATGTGGGCTTTTTTCATATTGCCCCAATTTAATGTTTCCCCTTACAGCTGAACACCGACATCAACGATTAGAGTGGTGAAGAGTTCCACAGCAATGGGATGAAAAATGGAATGTTATTATTTTTAGTGATTCGGGGATGTGTGCGATGGATCGACATAGGTGAGATAACATTGTGGGGTGACGAGATAGGATTTGTTGGAAGCAATATGACAGCTCGTGGCGTCTCAACTTTTACCATATCTTTGAACGCTCCACAGTCCCAGTTCTTAACATAATAATGCAGCATATCGCTAGAGAATCTCTGAACAACTTTAATAACGTTCAAGTTAGTTTTCTAACCTAGCTACCACGATCTTATAATTTTTCAGCAACCGAACACATATGAGATCATGGATAGAAATTTAAAATATTTACCCTACCATCCTCAAACGTTAAGCTTTTCGCCTGAGATGCACATAGCATGTACTGAGGTACTGCACGAAATTCTGAATCATCTGATCAGGTCTATGCTGAGGAGGTTCAATGAATGTATAGAACATCAAGGTGGTCCAACACATTATTTAAATGCAGGTAATAAGTCAATATTTGCAGTTCAAATTTTGATCATTTGTATCTTTTAACAGTTTATATTTGTGTACCGAAATTTTATAAAATTGTAACATTTTTAGTGGGTGTTCATTTTCTATGTCGCTTAGTATGAATTACTAATTGTACTCTACCTTTTTGTTTACACAATAATTTGATTAAAAACGGTCAAATTATCCACTAAACTAAACAATAAAAGTGGATGTAGTTCACCTTTACATTTATAACAATAATTGAACAATTTAACAACATTTTTAGAGAAACCATTAATTTTAACTTATTTAAACACTCATTTGGTATAAGAGAAAATTGTGAAGAAGAAAAACAGTTATGACAGTTAAGCTTGAATAGAACGGTATACAAAATGTTGAGAATCACTGTTAAATGAGGTTAGTTAATTTTGACAATAATCTAGATTGTCATACAAAAACGATCTTAAAAAAGGAAAAAAAAAGGTTGAAAAGAAAACAGTTGGAAGGATATTGCAAGTGAAATAATACAGATAAGCAAAACCGCACTGATCACGTTGTATGGGGCAGAAACGTGAGAAATAATCCAAAATGCGGTAACGGAAATAAACTTACTACGTAGAATGTGCAGGATACCACGAATACAGCATATCTTAACAAATGGCAAAATAAGAAGAAAAACATCAGTACATAATTGCAAGTACGAAGGTTAAGTACTATGGGATTTTCGTCGAAAATGTAAGAGTGGCAACCTACACAAAGAAGAGGAAGGGGGAACCAAGTTCTAAAAAAACTCGTTAAAATACGAAGGTCATGGTGTAATAATCAGGATTCTCGCATTCTAGTGGGCGTATCGCTCTGTAACCCCCACCACTCAAAAGAGTAAACCTTACTAGGGTAATGTGCAAACAAGCATATCAAACACTTTAGTCAGTCCTATGCAAGCACGATTTACTGTCACTGTATTAGTTAACGCGACAGGTGCGATTTTAGAGCGATGATTTACTGCGATTATAAAAAGGTTTGAAACAAGAGGAGTGCCTAGTGAGTGTACAGGCGATATTTGGTGACTCTTCGCATTCACGAACTCAAATATTCGATTTTTATGCTGAATTAAAAAGAGGATGGTAGTCATTAAACGATGACTCCCACACCGGCAGATCACAAATTGCAGTTACCTTAGAAAACATCACTGCTGTAAGAACTTTTGCGAAAGAAAATTAGCATATAACATATTGTGAAATAAAGGTAAGCTTAGGCATCGGTATCAACATAAACAATATTACAAGACTATTTTGGTCTTATCAAGCACTGTTCACGTTGGGTACCACATTTGTTATGGTATCACGATAACGCGTTTTCCCACACCGTGACTAGAGCAACTGAGTTTTTCGCCGCTTTAAAAGTTAAAATTTTGCCACATCCTCCTTATTCATCAGACCTGGGCCCCTGTGATTTTCCTATTTCCGTATTTTAAGAAACAGTTGCGTGGACGTCGGTTTTCCTCAGATAAAGAAGCAATTTCAACTTAGGATAAGACAACTCAGTTAGCAAAAGAAGAGTGATCTGAAACTTTTCATAAGCAATTTATCCGCATGAACAAATGCATAGAAGCTAAGGGGGGTTACTTCGAAAAATTAAATTAAAAAGTAAGTTTAACATGCTACTAGTTTGCGAGTATCCCGATAATTACAGCATGACCCTCGCATATACAGGTTGACTAATGTTTAGGAAGGTTTCTGCAGATGAAGATAATTGAGAATTTATGTTGCCGATCGCTGAATCGAATTAGTTAATATTGATAACGTATTTAAGTAATAATTTTACCTAGAAATTTCTCTTTGTTTCTGACAATGTTAGAGTAGAGTTCAATTTTACAACAGAAATTTGATGGTAAAGTTGTAAAATGCATAGTGTGCGCATTTTATTTTGTAACAAGTAGATCGGCAATACGCATTGCATATGTAGTTTGAAAGTCTTTTTGTAACTGTATTGCAAAATATAAGGCATCAACGTTTATTTTTATGGCCCGGCGTTTTAATTATTTTAGCAACATCTCAGTATTTAATTTAAAAGTTGTAGATTTGCGCTAGTTATTAATTTAGAATTGAAATAGTTTATCGCCTGTTTCATACGAAAGCCCCAAGGCTAAAATATGTTCTTTAGGAAAACTCGCCTGTTCCAATCCATCCAGCAAAGTGAGTTCTGTATTTCCCACTGAGCGCGTGGGCTCTTTGAACTCTGACTATGCAAGTTGATAATAATAATGCTTATGGCACACAAGATTGCCGGAGATTAAGGAGCATTATTTCACACACGTGCACATGGGTCTATAATAAACGCAAATCTATAAAACATTTAATTTGTTCATAAAAATTTGTCACAAACCTGTTTGCTTTACGCAATTACGAACAGTAATAGTAAGCACAAATACTGCTTTATTTTTGTTTATGAAAATATAGGATTACCTTTCGTGCGTCTATTTGCACGTTTTTAATTTTCCGCAGTTCAACAACATTTATATCCCATCGGCTGTTTTAATATTAATTTTAGTAGCTAGACCGTAATAAAAACTAGTTTCACACAATTCAAATTATAAACAATGCAATTAAATTTAAAAAAGTAGCTGTTTATGTTCCCTTTCTATTGTAGCTTAAAATGCCTATTACAATAATGGCAAATAATTTAATCGTACGAAACCCGTATACGACAATAATTATTTAATTTCCATTGGATTTATAAGAATAGTTAAAGGTTTTGCTACAGAACAGCCCAATCTCAAACTACTGATTAAAATTCTTTATTCATAATTAAATTTGCCGTTAAACTTTACTGATATTTACATTGAATAGCTTCTAGTATGTATTAGTAAACGTTACGTGTCATCAACGCTGTATTATATACCACAAACCGAAAGGCGACTATTAAACTATTTGTTTAATAAACAACTACAGTTGTTCAGATTAACATGCATCTTTTGATTTAAACTTTTAATTGCAAATATTTCGAAAATTATACAACTTAGAAACATAATTTATAAGCAACTTTTCGCGTACATATTAATATGTATTTTCTGTTAACGGATATTCTGTAGAATAGAAAGTAAGTATATTTACGAGAAAGCAAATATTTTAAATTTCTTGGCTATCGCCTAGTAATGTGTTTCCTTTAAAATAAATAAACTTTCATTATAATTTTCTTTTGTTTAAAATTTGATACTTAAATTATTTATTAAATTACATTAATTTTATTAAATTATAATAACGTGTGTAAAAGAACTCGTCTTATCAGAGTCACATGTGGTTAACAAAACGTATGTCTCAGAATGATTTGCAAAAATGTACATTGTAACTACCAACAGCAATTTAGTTGTTAAAAGTATGTAGTTAAAATATCGGGACATCATTTGTGAACTACTCTTTGACAAGGTACGTTCGCTTTAATCATTTTAGGTTAAGCATTATTTGGTGCGACTGTATTTACTATAAAAAATATCAATTGTCAATAAATTTACTTAATTACATTTAAATTGGATTTAATAAAGAAAAAACAACTATAAAAAGTAAGTAAAGTGATTCCCATCCACTTCCAAACACAAACGAAGTCGTTTTTGGGGGTTAATAAAAACATTTTGTAAAATTTGTGGACTGTTGTTTAATTCATCACACTTAGTAATAATTTTCTGACGCAATTCATCAATGTTTGCAACATGCGTTTTAAA
>JAHWXV010013671.1:0-21107 GCA_024586415.1 Phrixothrix hirtus | reverse complement strand
CACACACACACACACACACACACACACACACACACACACACACACACACACACACACACACACACACACACACACACACACACACACACACAGACTGACAGACGGATCAATTTTTAGAAACATGATTTTCGGACTCAAGGGACCTGAAAACCTGTATTTCCACTAAAACTTCGACATTGAAAATTTTGGACAAAAACAAAACTTTATACTACATTTCATATAGGTAAGAAAAACTAATAAACCAAGTATATACGAGGTAAAGTTAAAAAGTTTACAAGATCTAATATTCAAATTTTTACATACAAGGTAAAATCAAAAATATAAGTCTATAGAACCCCAGAAAGTACTTTGTTCGCAGAAACGAAACCGCGTTGTACGATATAAGCAATGGAACCACCCTTCTCCGACTGTTTGAAACCGCTACCCAATCTATTAAGTTGATCTTTCAGATCCAACCAAAACGGGTCTTAAGCAAAAGTGTTATGAGCACAATTTGAACGTCACAAGCTGTGGATTAATTTGAATGTTGTCAGATTCTGTTGGTGTTCTGTGCCTAATGCACAAAATATTTTTTAAATTTGCCTCCGTCTGTTTTGGGAAACGGCGTTGTTGACAGGACAACAAGGAAAAGTAAATAAATAAGTTTCCTGTCGAATTAAAATACGATAGAAGTGTTTATCACGTCTGTGTCGATCCGGGAAACGGCGTTGTTGACGGGACAATAAGGAGAAATAAATAAATAAGTTTCCTGTCAGATTAAAACACGATAGACGTGTTTATCATGTCTGGGTCGATCCAGAATTTAATAATTACAGTAAAGGTGATAGAGAAATGAAATTTTCACGTCTGATAGAGTTCGACGACATTTATAATTAATACGGATTCATTGCGTAGTTGGTGTGAAAAATCGGCCGTGTGTGTGTTGGGTTTTTATCGGAAGCGTTCGGGTATGGGTTTCAGGACTGCGCATAATTTAGTGTGGTGGAAGACCAGACCTAAGAGATAGGACAACAGATCTCTGGGGATTAACCTACTCGTTCCAATACGATGGTTGCTTTTTGAACGTATTATGTTTCTACTGCGGACGCAAGAACCAATAAATTAATCATGACGGAGGATTTTGGTGATTGAAAATCTAGCAACCCGGTAATTTGACGAAAAAGACTAAGGTACCTCCCTTTTTTACTGTTCTCTGGCTTCTTTATTGTCGGCATGTGAAAGGCGCAAGAAAAGTGTCAACGTTTATTGGCGAGAAGTCAATTTAAGTCACGTCCCGGCTGCCATCCCCTTGTAGAGGCCAGCTTAAACCTGTAACAGTCTTTTTTTGAGATCGACTAATTTTTGCAGGTTGCGCCTGCTTTCGCGTCGCTAATTTTCAGATGCGCTTTGGTTTGCTTAACTCTGTCTTTTGTGATTTGCATTCGCGAGTATTTTTATCTGATTCCATCGCATGCCGAAAGGCATTGTGTGTTAGTTGTTGGTGAAAGACGCACGTTATTGTTTCTGCTGCGTCTAGTTACGATAACCTTCGTGATTTACTCTGCTTCTTGGGATAAAACATTTACATTTTTAGGGTGAGTAGCCATCCCTTAGTTATGTGTAGGGTTGGTTGATCAATTTTTCTTTATTTATTTCTAGTGTTTTAAGTATGGGATTTAAAATGCCCGTTAAGTTTGGGAATTAGCCGGTATGCTTATAACGCGGCCGATTGCGTCTGGATGATCCCGAGGTTCTATTTCAGAGGATTTCCTTTCGCCGTGGTTGACCTACTGTTTCTCCATACCAGAGCCGCCCTTTGTTCTGCTTATCTACGGCGACCAACGATTTTGCGAAAAACACCCGTTCCGCAGCATCGAGGCGATGATTTCGAGATATCAATGAGAGAATCCGTTTTACCTCACCGAAAACTTCTACCATCCAGGTCAGTTTATCTTATCTTTTCTACTGGCACCCGCCGAAGATGGTGTAAGCTCGTTACGTTTTGGGACCTGCGAATTGCTGCCTTGTGTTCCAATACTTGTTTTCTACAGTTTATTATTTTGTGCTACAGTAAAATTAGGTCTAATTAATCATTATAATTATTTAACTTTGTCTATAAATATTCCGCTAATAATTTTGAAACAGAAATTAATTATTTTGTAATGGGAAAATCTGTTCTTAAATGTAACGATTAAGTATTTGCGCTCGACGCTGAATTCATAGACTGAGCGCGGCATCAAATCTCCCGGGGGTCGGAGTTCCCGCGCGTATAGGTTCACGGCCCCTTTAACATTAACTTACTTCGTTACTTTTACTTACTGCTTTGAATATATTTTTATGTTATGATTTATGCAAAGGTCTCTTGGATAGACTAAATTTAATTAATTGCGTGCGAATTTTAAACATTTATTTATATTTTATTTAAAATCAAAGCCGCTCATCACTGCAGTGACATTCGACGATCAATTTAACGAATTTAATTGCTAATTTCTTTTTTATATTCTTTGATCTTAAATAGATGTTTTACATTTAATTTAAATTAGGGCAATCAAGTTCACGAACACCTTAAATTTTTCCGTTTTCAATTCTTGTTATTTTCAGTTCTATATTTTAAGTTTTGCTTCGGCATCAGAACATGTGCGCGATAACGAGCCTCGATACAATAATTTTATAGCACACATGTGTTAATTTAGCTTGAGGTTCTCAACATTTTTCTATTAATTGTACACTTTACTAGTCATTCTGATTATGCAGGCAAGTCTCAAAATTTCATTGAATTTTTACTATTATGCCTAATTAAAAGATTTTTATGAACTGTACGTTTACTAAATGTTGACCATTGTTTTCTGGAACGATAATAAACTGATCTTATCCTTATTTTGATTTTTCTTTTAATTTATGTACTGTTATACCTTAATTAATTTTTCTTTCAGATTATTTATAAATATTTCTACCAATGCTTTTCTGCATAACCCTAGGTGGGTGAAGCAGAATATCTACCAGTAACTTTAAGTCCAACTTTTATCGCAGAATTAATCTACGACGCTTTCACTCTTGTACGTCCAGATTGACACTAGCGTATTTCAATTACAAATGTGTGGCGCCCAATTTCTTTCCTTTCTGTAGGTATTTCGGGTTGTTTCCCATCCGAGCTTGTACCAGTTTCGGGAACACCCGGTGCTTATTAGCACCGAGTCCAGGATCACCTCTAGCGACACCGGGAGCAAAACTTGCACCTGCCAACCACGATATTTTGCTCAATGGTTATTTCGACCATCTTCATTTTGTAAATAACTACACTCCACTCGATAGCCTCCACGGCACTAGGGCCGGCCGGATATTTTTCTTTTATTTTTGCTACAAAGCGTGATCCTTCTAGTAAAGGCTGTACGCACTTGTTTATCCAACTTTAACGTGGCAAACATTGCCGTGCGAAGGGAGATCATTACTACATACCTTCTGTTTAGATCGTGAACGCATACTTGCGTTGACTGTATCTCAGTACATATATTAACCCTAGTTTTATTATTTAGTAGTTTGAGTAGTCCTTCCCGTATCTCTTCAATAAGGCCGAATTCAAGGGACGGAGAAGTTATCTGTAACTTTCCTTTTGTAAACTGTTGTATTGTGTGTACGCCAAATAAGCCATTTTTTTATCAATAGATATGTCGTCATTCAACTAGCCTTTTATTGTGACAGTAGAATAAGTTAATTGATAACACTTTGCATTTTAGAGGATATGTATTAATCAAGGTTCCCCCTTTAGATCGCGACCAAAATTAATATTAATGTTTGGGGCCTCAACGAAAGGCAACCCCCGGGACAAAATCATAAAAGGCCAAGGAAATGTTTGTATCTGTTCTAAGGATAGTTCCACACCTTGAGCGGCAATCTGCAGCAGTGGCGCCCTTTCTTTTCCTATATCTCGACTTCCTTTTGTGCGCGGACGGTACTGGTGAACTTTATCGGGAACCCATCCTCTTCCGAAGAGCTAGCGGCCATCAGTGTCGTTGGTGGGCGTAACGCCTAACGCGCCCGTGACAATGTATAAGGCACTATTAAAACAATTACCTTTGTATTTTTCATTACCAGATTTATTATTCAATGATTTGTTCCAATGCCATCGACAAATACATCTAAAATTAAAAATCAAAGACATTTATTATGCCATTAATCAGATTGTCTATTTATCTTTTAAATTTTTAAGCTTCACCTAACATCAGTCAATGCTAATATTTTTCGTTTCTTGAATAATCGCTCGCTAACTTTATACCTTTGACATATGACGAAATTAAAATTTCAGAATTTAAAATTTGAAGAAACGTGACAGAGGCTGAAATTATTAAAATATCAAAATAAACGATTGATACAGTGACGTTTCGCTTATAACTCGGTGAACGGTTTCGTTTTTACGTTTTAAACTGTTCGTTTAATTCCTGTTTTGAATAATCCTTGTATGTATCCCTTGAAACATTTTATTAGGTCGAAACTTGAAAAGTGCGAAATTTGTATATTTAGGAGTAAGGTAACGTTTCGTGACATACACTCATAAAGAATCCGCCAAATTTTCATACATCATCCGCGGAAATTCATTTTCACTGTCAGCGTGCTATTTATCAAAACTTTTTCGGTAGATTCAATTCACTTACAACTAAACAAATTTGTTGGGTACTTTTTTCAAAGACCAGACAACAACTAAAGATTTTCCGTCATCGTCAGAATCATGTAAGTTAATATCTCAAACGAATTTTGTTTGTTTTTCTCCTACCAACATCTGTATCCTGCTCGAGTAGGAGAGTCAATAAATTATTTAGAACAACCACAGGGTTTGAGAAGAAAACAGAATTTAGTACAAAATCCCAGTGTAACTTGATCAAGTTAGTGGTTGTAGAAGACGAGATGTTACCGTCTGGGATTAATACTAACGGTAAATACACGATACAGAGATGTCTAATGAGAATTAATTGTGACGCAAACTTAACCGAGTAGGTAAATGCGTATAAGTGGGGTATGTGCTAATTATGTATTCTGATAAGGATTCCTAACCTCAATTAAATTTCGTCTTAACATTATAGGATAATACGAACGATATTCTTTTGGAAATATCAACGCATAAGAACAGCCAATACTGTGCCATGTTAAAACACCATCTATCTTCCAGAAATACACCGTTAGACAAGTCCTTTATCCTCGCATATCCTTATGAACCTGTCATGACGCACGAACTTCATCGTTTTTGATTAAACTCTTTTTACTCCTAAAAGCACCCTGAACAAAATTTAACTAAACCAAAATGAGACAATTTTTTCTTTCGATCAATATAATTAACAACTGTGCCGTAATACACACTTCATTAGATCGTTGTGAAGTAATCCCTCATTTTGTAGCTTCTCAAATTTCATGCACTGATTAAATTTTCTAATAAAACTTGGAGAATGTTTGAAGCTTCATATCGAATATGAAACATAATTAAGTTTCCATTCGCGCTTCGTTAATTCGATTTTACAGCAACCACTTTTGCATTTTATCTCAAACGTATCACGTCTGTTTCCTTTCCATTTAAGTCTATCAATTGTTGTTTCTTTCATTATGCTTAGATTTCAGTTACAGATTATATGTGCAAGAACCACTTTCTGATGGATAAATTAAATTAAATAATTCGTATACGTTGGTTTGTTGTACAAAACACTATGTGGGTTAATAAATCTAATTTCGTCACAATTTCTTTTAAAATCCTCGTTTGCACAATAGCATATCAAACAGTCGACCTTGAAAAATGAAATACAAGTCACATTAACATACAACCTTTGTAACTCATTGAAGGGGAGAGTAGGCAACAAATTTTAAAAAATGTTTGTTTAGAATGACTTTCCCGAATGCTTTTCCGCTGGAGAACCATATTTAATTTACACCTGTCAAATTTGAAAGTTTTCACATGTAGCACATTTTGTACAGGTTCCATAAAAGTCGGCATACTTAGGTATACAAACGTAATGTTGCTGAAAATCCAACGAAGCTCTTGTTGCTCATGTTCCTTCTACGACTCGTTTATTAACTTCTCCACAATTGTTTTACATCCATTGTCTCAACAAAAGTACACTTTTGGGCAAAACATTTCGAACACATATTTACTCGTCGTCCCGAAGCTGTCCTAGAGAGCAGATGTGTTGAGGTTAGGTTCAGACGGGTACGCGTGTTGTACCTTAGGACCCTTACTCATAGAGTAGGTGGGTCGGGTGCAACAAACTAACCGTGTCTAAGTGCGAAGGACAACATAGTGTGATGAGCAACGACACCATAAAACCGCCAAAGCTAGTGATATCTAGAATGAACTGGGCGAAAATATCCAAAGAACGAAGAGGGAAATCGAGACATACAGAGAGGTGATCAACAAATCAGAAGAAGACATCCAAAGATTAGTGGAAGAACTGACCAAGCTTGAAAGTTTGAAAGAAAACCATGACCAACAATCGAAACGGAAGAAAACCGAAGACGATTAATAAGAACCGACATCCCAAATAATGGAAATGGAGCAAACTCCGTACACCGAGGGTACAGAATGGACACATATCCAACCAGAGGGCGTAGACGATTTCCCACCACTGAAGATCCCAGCCAGAAAGCTGAGTCAGCGACTTATCTCACAGGTTACAAAGATAAAGAGGCCACCGCCCATCGCTGTGCGCAACAAAGACAACTATGCCCAAACTAAACTGGTAGCGAAAGATAATAACATAGCAATCATGAAAGCCGTAAACTTTCCCGAAGGGATAAAACTATTCACAGAAACCCCACGGGAGTTTAAGATCCTGCGTAAGATCTTGGAGGAAATGGATGAAGCTGCCTGAAGAGAATGAGTTGAAGGTGGGACCAAAGAAGAAGAAGTGTTGGAAGAGCTTAAAGACAAAGGCTTCAAGGTCAATTCAATTAAGAGGCTAGGGAAAAAATTCCGGAAATTCCCTCTAATATTAATAAACTACCCCAAGCCTTCCAAAGGGAAACAAACATTCGACCTCGGAGAAGTTTTACAGCTGAGAGTCACTGTAGAGGCGAAAAGACGCTCCACAAGAGTTACTCAATGCTTTAGGTGCCAGATGTTCGGACACGTGTCCTACAGGTGCCTGAAGTGTGCTAAAGAGCACTCGACCTTTAAATTTGATACGAATACGAACTCTATAGCTAAGTTCTGCAATTGCGGAGGCCAACACCCCGTAAACTGCAAACAATGCGATCAAAACCCAGAAAGCAACAAACGAAACAGATTGGGAAACATTGAAAGGAAATTAAAGAATGCCGAGACTAGACCCGGAGTCACATATGCGGAGAGGGTAAGGACAACGCTGATAGATTCGTCAGCAAAGACAGAAGAGCTATCCCCAAAATTGATTGCGACACTAGAAAGCGCACTCTCCAAGATGATCCGGACAAAACTTAACAATATACTTAAAGAACAAATCGGGCAATGATTTAGAAGCAAATAAAACTAGCCACATGGAACTTCAACGAGCTAATGAAGAGAAAAATCGAGCTAGACAATTCCTTAAAGAAAAGGAAATAGCCTTTGCCCTTCTTACAGAAACACACCTTAAGAAAGGCAAACCGTATAGTATACCTGAAAGTGCATTAAATTTTATGCATACAGTGTGAATTTAAAGGAAATCCATGGAAAAGATTTAAAGAAACGCGTAAAATCGATAATCTGCTTTTACGGTTGAAGCGGTTGGGATTCCCCGCTTTACACCAATCTCTTCGGGCAAACCGTATAGTTAATCTGAAAATGCATTAAATTTTATGCATACAGTGTGAATTTAAAGGAAATCCATGGAAAAAGTTTAAGGAAACGCGTAAAATCGATAATCTGCTTTTACGGTTGGAATTCCCCGCTTTACACCTATCTTTTCGGGCAAACCGTATAGTTCATCTGAAAGTGCATTACATTTTATGCATACAGTGTGAATTTAAAGGAAATCCATGGAAAATATTTAAGGAAACGCGTAAAATCGATAATCTGCTTTTACGGATATAGCTATCAGACTACACATAACCAGATCAGAAAGAGAAGGAAGGAGAGGCGGGGGAGTCCCCATAGCGACGCATAAAACAATCTGCGGCAAGGTGCTACCGACTATTATCACAAGCGAAAAATCAAAATTGGAAGCAGTCGGAATCACGACCAAGCTAGAGAACATAATCGCAACATACAACCCTCCAAGCTACAAGTTAACGGAGGAAAACCTGCCAACCCTGATAAGGTTCGGACCCACATTCATCGCGGGGTAGCTTAATACTAGGAACCTAGCATGGGGGTGCAGAACAACAAATATAAACGGCAGAAAACTTCAATCTTTCATAAATAAGCAAACAGAAACAATAACAATAGCCCCACTATCCCGACAGGGGTAAGAGGTGATGTAATCGACATAGTGATACAACACCACCTAAAATGAAAAACAACAGCAAACATGATCCACGCCCTATCGTCGGACCACTTTCCATTGAAAAATGCCCATAAGGAGGGAAGAGGCAAAAAACCAAAACCAACTGGCTGAGGTTCGCCTTCAACATGGAAGCATTCGAACCAACAGAAAAAAATAGCAACAAGCAACAGATCGATGAGGCAGTGGAAGGACTGACAAAAATCATAAAAACTGCCAGAAAGTGGTCCCAAATTCAATAATAAACCAGTGAAGGCTACCAACAAAGAGAAAGATATAATCAACGAGAAGAATGCGATCAAAAAGAGATGGTACAAGTACAGACACCTCAATGACAAAAAACATACCTAGAAAGCAAACAGAAGTCGATAAGATCATAGCAGACAAAAAGAAAGAGAGATGGGACAAAACACTAGAAGGAATGAAGCAAAAGGGTCACCACAACATGCGGAAATTACTCAGAAAACTTAAGATTGAAAGAGACCCGAACTTCCCCATGGAATTCAAAGGCAAATTCCACTTCTCAGAACCAGAAAAAGCTGAAGCTCCAGGCCAGCACATGAAAGACCAATTCACGAACGCGACTAAATCAATAAATAAAAACACTGAGGAATTAGCAGAGGTAGTAGCAAAAACCAACCCCAAAATAATAACAGAAAACCCACTTCAAGTATCGCTAGACCAAATCAGGGAAGAAATCAAAACAATTAACTCCAGAAAGGCACCAGGAAAAACGGTATCCACAACAGAGCGCTTAAAGTACTTCCTATTCAGGTGTTACAAGAAATAACAAATATCACCGATGCAATTTACAAGATAGCCTGGAAAAAGGCCATCATAGTCACCATTCCCAAGAAAGGTAAAAATCCGGTTTTATCGGAAAACAGGAGACCGATTAGCGTGCTAAATGGAATGGCAAAAATAGTTGAGCACTTCGCGAACAAAAAGATCGGAAACATCTTGGAAACAAATGAACTGATGGCGAGTAACCAGTACGGCTTTCAACCAAAGCTAGCAGTGATATAACAAGCAGCCAATGTGACACAGTAAATCTACAAAGCAAGAGCAGGAAAACGTTATATCAAAGGCGTACGATAAAACCTGGAGAAACTGAATTCTCCTGAAAATGGTTTACATGAAGATCCCTGCAGACATATTTAAATTCACTCGGGAATTCTTAAACCAAGGAACCTTCCAAATAAGAATAGACACAACCCTCTCCGAGAAAAAAAGCGCAGAAGAGGGCCTCCCACAGGGTTGCCCATATCCCTAATATTCTTTAGCGTCTTCATAAACGACCTACCAAAAAAGGTAAACGAAAAAGGGACGAAAGTCTTTCAATTCGCAGACGATACAGCGATCCTATCGACCCACAAACAACTCCCCGCAGTAAAATACCAACTAGACAGAGTAGGCAAGAAACTGCAAAAATACTGCAGAGAGTGGAAAATTACTCTAAATCATCAAAAAACTGAATTTGCAAAATTCACCAACCGAAGACGTAAAACCAACGTTATAGGGAAAAACAAAATTCAAAAAGTAGGCACTTACCTGGAGGTAAAACTGGACAGCAACCTAAGGTACAAAAACCACATCAGAATGAGAGCTCCGCTAACAAAAGGAAACGCCTTGAAACTATACAGATAGACCTAAAAAGCAAAGTCCAATTAAGCACAAAACAATTCTAATACCCTCACTGACCCATGGCGAGGAAAATCTGATTCAGCAACCAAGCGAATCACATTTATGCAAAATTGGTTACTACGATGTGTAGCTGACACATCTTTCTATGGCGGAATTCAAGATAAAAGAGACAAACTAAAGGCAGAAAACCTGACAGAGAGAGAGAGAGAGAGAGCGATCGTTCACCGCAAAAATATGGTGGAGAGACTAATAAATCACCCATCAACACATATACAAGACATGGCGCGTCAAATGGGCGCATAAGCCAAAGAAAGTCCACCTTCCACTCACTTTAAAGGAAGGTGCTAGAGAAGAATCCATACATAGACCCGGACAGGATCTCAGCATGGAAAAAGTAGGAAGAAAAAAAAGAACACATATTTATTTATTTTTAAACGAAATTTTGGGAAGATTGCCTAATTTTAGGATATAAAGAATGAATGATGATAGCAGTAACGAAACATGACATTAAATAAAAAAAGGGAAAACTGGAAAACTTTTAACAAGAAACACAACGAAATAACGAATATTGCCTCCACAACTTCGGACAACTCTCCCAAATGTCGAGACATGCTTTAAATAAGTTTTTGAATTATTTCTTCATTCTTCATTTAACGCTATTCTTAGCTCTTGTATGGTTTCTGGAACAGGAATTCTGCTCCTAATATTCCATCCCAACATATCAGTAGGATTTAGGTCAGGACTTTTAGCTAGCCACTATAGACCAGGAAGTTCAACAGCGTCCAGATAATGAGTCACAATTTGAGCTGTATATGGATGTGCGTTATTGTGCATAAACAAAAATGTTTTCCCAGAAATTGGGACATATGGAACGACATGATCTTGTAAACATTGTGTTATGTACTTATCTGCTGTCAGGGAACCCCGTTCAATCAAAACCAGTTCAGTATGACCGTGAAAACAGATTCCTGCCCACATCAAGGCACTCCCCAAAAGCCATCTTGGCGCAACACAACAAGGAGCAAAACGTTCACCATCTCTTCTCCACATATGTTCACATTCATCGAATATACTTGGACTCGTTGGAAACATTACGAAGGTCCATTGATTAATCATCCAGTTTTGACGTTTGTATGCAAACCTACCGATTTATGAGACGTTAATCCGTTTTTTTTAGCAGAAATTTCCGTTCTATGAGTTGCCAATAGCCGACAAGTAAGAACATTTGATGTTAGAGAGCGCTCTCTGAGTACTGCCAATATTAGAAAACGTTTATTACGCATATGTAAAGCTCATTTTCTTCATGCTCCCTGTCCTCTTGTAAACTGACTAGCCTGACGATACGTTCTAAACACGTCATAAACAGTTCTTTTGGGAAGATTTAACAAATTTGTAATGTATCGTATACTGTGTGCATCTTCCTTTAATGCAAAAATTTTTGCAACATCTTTTGTTTTCATTTGGACAAAATTCGCACAAAAGACAAATAATAATTCAAATTTTATCAAAACATAAGTGAAAAATGTCAGATACAGGCAAAAACATTTAACGAGCTGGAATGCGTCTTATGCCCCAGAGGTTGTTAAAGAAGATATTTTTTCTAAATTAGCTAGTTTACTCCGGCCACCACAGTGGAGATAGGGAGAATTCTACGTCTATAATGCAATGCAATGCAGTTTGGAAATAATTCAGGAATGATTTGCAAACGTTAAAAATCGGGGAAAAGTCGTGATTTATGGGCGCCACTTAATTGTTTCGACGGCGGTTAGAACTCCAGAAATGGGACGGTATTTGAAAACCGGAAGGGTGTACTGTTATTATGGTATACTCACTAGTTAATTATTTAGCGTCCGCCACTGGGTAGGCGCTTCAATTCAATTCGAATTAGACTGACATCTAAAAACGCTTTACGTACTTATGTCTAACGTTTTCCTGTAAGACACTGTTATTTACTACTACTAAAGTTATTTATGACAGTGAAATAACAAGATCGTCTATTTTAAATAAGTCGTTTATAATGAAGACAACATAAAATGTTACGGACAATACAAGAACATTTAAACGATCAGTTACTTAATGAATAAGATTGCAAAATAGGGGGCCCCTGGGTTTTATTTCTAAAAGATGTATTAAATAATAATAACAAAATACTGGCCCAGTCTAATTGTGGCCTTAATTTACTATTATTACCTAAATTAGATATACTTTCGGTTCACACAATAAAAATAAAGTTGTCTATCTATTACTTGGTTGAAGTAGGTCTCCCAGCAGATTATTGCTACGTGAGAAGAAAGGGGGTTGATTTTCGAATTCCTTGGAGAGGTTCAGTGAGTTATGGGACGGAATAAAATGATCGAAAGGATGTCACTTCCTTGAGATCTCCAAGGTCTGCTACTCCAAAGAAAAAATGCAGCCTTTGCGGATTCTATTGTACCTTTACGTACTGCCTCGTTGGATCGATGCTGACCCCAAACACAATTCGCCTTTAGCGATAGTAGGTCAAATTCTCACTAATTCGGCCTCCAATATATAACCATAAAAGAGGGTAACTCGTCGATGATTTCCTCAAACTTACTTTTGGTGCGCACACTAAAGGATATTACTTCCTTTCGTCACGTTCGAGACTCGACTTCCTGATAATGGAAGTTTTCTCCTTGAAATTGCAGGGCGAAGGGGATCGGTCGTTAACATTTATTTTTAGAAGAAATAAACATTCTGATGGGAAAGCTGATGAATTTTTAAAGCGTGAACCGGGGATTCTTGGTTGTTAATAATTATTGTTAAGAATTGGTAGCAATCTGAAAAATCTTTGTTTATAATTCTCGATATAAAAATAATATTGGTAGTTTATCGCTTAAGTTTTGTTATGAATTTAACTATGTATATGCCCGGTGTTCCCAATTAAATGATAAATGTTGCAAGACTTCAAAACGCGACAATCCCAAAACTATTATAGCGAAATGACGCCTCGGATTATAAGTTACAAACACGCAATTTCTTTTGGACAAGCGTCCGATTAATGATATTTAATAAAACAAAGAACATTTATCAAAAAATGCGTTGAAGAATTTTTCATTTTTATAGGTGTCGGGAATTTTTTGGCTAGGAGTTATGTTATCTCGAAATTGTTTTGCTGTAACCTCTACCCCATTAAATTACTTTTACTGATAACTACCAAAAACTTTTCAACTTAACAAAACCTCTTCTAGGGTAGTCTCCAAACAATCCGTTGGGTCGTTTTTGAGTTATCGTGGATAAAACAATCCTCGTCAACATAAAAAAATATGGTACTATATACTAATGCTATTTCACATATTCCAATCAAAAACATAAATTATCTTGAAAATTGTTTGTTCCAATCTCCACCCCATCAAACATATTTTAGCGATCACCGCCGAAAGCCCTTCAACTTAAAAAAAGTTCCCCCCGTTTAGATGTTTTTGTGTTATCGTAGCTAAGATCATTCCAGATAATTTTTAAAAAGGTTCCATATTGGAAATAACTATTTGAAAAAGATATACCCCTGTATAAAAGAAATACACACTTTGGGCAACTTAGAAGTTAAATAAATGCGAATTTAGAGAAGTTCACTGGTTCAAGCGCCCAAACGAACAATACATAAAATAAACACGTAAATATAAATTCTGCATAACATGTCAGGATTTTTCCCCTCAGATCTTAGAGGTTTGAGGCTTTTATAAAAGCAGCGGTTGTCATGAAAACGTGATGGATTATTAATTATGAATTAGTTTTAATTTATTAATTTTACGTTGCTGTCAATTTTTAATATGGTTTTTAGTCAAAATTTCAGTTCTTGAAATACAAACCTTTCGACGTTATGATACTGATCAAGATTAAATTGTAATTAAAATAAATGTGTTGAGATTTAAATGACGCGTCAAGTTTTGTTTTTTTGGAAGAGAACAAAAAATATTAATATAAATAATTTGTTTTTAGAGGCGCGTTGGTCCGTGAAGACGCAAGCGAAGCCCGTAAGTGCGCGTGGGAGAATAACAAAGCTTGTTCTGGCAGACGAGTGAAGGGAGGTAACGACGTGATTTACGCGGCCCTGAGTATGTGTATCCAGGTCCGCAATTAACCACGAAGTGGGAATTGAAGAGCCCCCTTTTACAGACTCTGAAGTCGATCGTGGGCCCTACTTGTATAGACCCAGGATAGGGACAAGCTTATTTCCTAATGCAGAATCTATAACAACCCCCACCTGCGTACTGTAAGACAAGTACTTTTAGAGTGTAGAAAAAAGGAGATAATTCCCTCTTACGCATCACTAGGCGTGTGTTGATGCCTTTAGTATTCAGAAGCCCCTCCTAGTACTACATGACCTCTTCTTGGTGGACTTGGTTCATTCCCAGGAAAACGCCCTGTCTAAAATATAAACCTTAGTTTTCGGTATTAACAACCGAGGGTCTTTGTAAAAGATATTTATGTATTGCGTTTTCACCAGTGAAACTTAGTCAACGGAGGATGGTGGCGTCTCCACCATACTCGCTCGTTTGATCGATCTGTTGGATCGTTAATCTTGACTACGTTTAATTGGTGACCTAGTGTAGCTGAATTTAGTTGTACAACTTTTTGATTTATTCCTATGCGGAACGATTTCGCTAAAATTTGTGACGTTTTTATTTTGTAGTTAGTTTGATTATACTGTCAAACGTCTTCCCAGTCATTAGCAGTAAGTTACTTGTAAAGCTTATAGAATTGGGAGCCGGTTCGAATGGTACCTGCATCACATCTAAGGACGTAGAGTGGGCCTTGTTCCTACCATTGGATTAGCTAGTACGTTACGGGTAAATAAACACGAGAAACAAGTTCTGCCTCACTGGTTCAGCATATCCTTTATAGTAACCTGAGTCAGTGGCGCCCCAATCAACGTGTATAACGCGGACTCCAGTATCATCTTCATCAGAATTGTCAACAGCGATTTCTTTCAGTGTTTCGAGCCTCCCCTCCCCCCCTAGCGCCGAAGTAGTCAAAATGCGCTCGCTATTAACGTTGGATCCTTAGATCAAGAACGCGGTCCGACTTAGTGCCGGCAAACACATATAATCAAAGTAGCAATTTAGAACTAAATTAATCATCAAACAAATAAAGGTTTAACAAAAAATGCAAATCTTACCTCGAACAATGACTTCAAATACAAATTGTAATTCCAAGCCAGCCAAGGATAATTAAGGAAGGTATAAATGTAGGAAAAGGAGTGGACAACAGTTTACACAAATTTTAAATTAAAGTAAAAGTTCATTTAATACATTAAAATCAAATATTTTAAATTAACCCGAAATTAAGTGAAAAGAAGCGAGCGAAATGTTAAACAACGTTCACACGTCAACGTCTGACAACGAACAACGCAAGAGCGAATAAAAATATTTGCGCAACACGAAAATGAACTTGAAAATTAAACATTTATTGTTTTAATGAACAGTTTATAAATTAAAATCAATGTTAATGTGAAATAAAATTAATTTGAATTTGGTTAAATGTACGAACACCCTGTACACATTTGAGTACGTAGTTTCACATAATTTAATCAAAAATACATACTTTCTCGAAAAATGTTTGTTTCATCGAACTCAACATCCAATCCGTTTTACTGAGTAAAGCTACTTTGTCTAATTTTAATTAGATAAACTACTAGATTTACAAATATTATATATACATAATTAATTATTTTAATTATTAGATGTTTCCCGCACTTCGCTAATTCTTAAAGTCTTCTACATTGTCCTTTTAATTAAGCTAACAATAACATTATAACGTTGATACTCGCGAAAAACTGTATCGGTTTTTGTAATCGCGATTTTGATGTTGTGAGTTATTTCGTTAGTTTTAAGTTTAATGCTCTTTTTTAGATGTTACGCAAGTTTTATCGCTGGATAGTTTTCAGTTCGAAAAGGGGTAGGATTTTACCAAAAAGCAACATCAATTAGGGTGATATTCATTACCAACCTTTCTAAAATCAAGTTCATGTTAATAAAATAATGTGTACCCATTTCTGTAGCTTCTAATTTTATTATTACTATTATTTAAAAATGTATATACAAAGGAAGTCAAACTCAAAGTTTATTGAAAAAATGTTACTCTAACGCAACCTAAATTGCATGGCGCACTTGAATAAATTTTCTGATTATTTGAATTCGGCGTAAGAATTTGTTCATGATTAACAGTTTCAAATGCCGGAAGCTAGTTTTAGTCTACGACGTGCAGCAAAGTGAATTTAATTGTCTTACGTTATACTGTTGTATACTAAACAAGGATAATTGCTGATTGTTTTAGTATGCAGTTTCCGCATTATGTGTTATCCTAAGTTAATCGTTGTAGTTCTTCTGTCGAAATTTATTAGTTATTTAAAGAAAGAGTCACGTTACTGATTATTTTTATTCCTAAGCGGTCAGCTTGTCATGCTCGACTGATTTGTGTGGTGCCGGCTTGCTATTTGTAAATGAATCTCTTCAATCCTAAAGCAATATTTATTTAATAAAACGTCAAGAGTAGCAAATATACAGATACAAAAGTGGGACATTCTTTGGTTTATTTTTAGACCAAAAAGTTGGTTTTCAAAGCATAGGTGCCAAAGTTAAAAATATTAAGAGGCATTATTTAGCTTTACTTAAATTTGACACCCGGTAATTTGAAAGCGAAGAATTTTCGGACACATTTATAGGCATTCTCCCTTAAATTTTTTGTACCTGCTTAGGAGTCACAAATTAAGTTACACAGGTATGTTACACTCTGAGCTAGATTCTTTATTGTGACCTGGAAACGGCTAATCATAAAAAAGCGGAAGAGGCATTTTTTCTAGACGTTTATTTGCTAAATTATAAAAATGCGCTAACGTACCGTTTGTTACTAAAAGTCGATGACATTACTCATATGAACGCCCTTGGTGAATAGAGTAATTTATAATGTTTAATAAAAAATGGTTCTTGGTACCGAATATTTGCATACCAAATTTGAATAAAATAATCCTAAGCACAATTTTCGAGCTTTTGCATAACTTTGACAAAGTGATTGTATTAGGGATTCTATGCTAAATAATTAAAAGAAGAGTAAATGGTTTTTGAAATAAACAGGTTTGTATAACTCGGCTTTTAGACTGGCATGCCAAGGCAGTGGAGTGTTTGAGGTATCATCGTGTATATGTTAAACGTAGCAGAGGAGGGGGCTAGATCCTTCTGCTAAGTTACATTATATTATATTTTTTGAGATGCCTTGGTATTTTGGCGAACGCAAGGAATTTATTTAGTTATGTTCAAAATAAGATTTACTATAGTGGCTAGGCACCAACCAGAAGTTGGCGTGCCAAGGTAAATAGTGTACAAAGTCTTCGACTAGAAAATAACAAAATAATGAATTAGATTTGTCAAGGCTATTTAGGCATTCTCTTGGATATTTTGGGTATGTTATTGAAACGACTTTGGATGGCATTCGTTTCACATACAGTACGGCAAAGCACCACACATTTTGCAAATGTACCTAAAAATGTGGATAGATTTTGAAACTGGATTTCTCAATGTACATTTATTAAAGACTGCGAAATTGGTTTGAAGTAAGTGGATGCCAAATAATTTCCGTTATTTAAATTTAATATATCAAACCATGTAGCGATCGAAAAAAGTTATATTTAACTCCAGAATTTGAATTAATACTTCTAGCGTAACACTAGGTGACTCTGGCGATATAAAAATCCATTGTCTTAGCTACGCGTGGTGCCATTAAATTTCACTTTCAATTACGTTGTTGAACGGATAAGAAGTTGTGCTATTGAAGCCTATTAAATATGTTATATCCAGGCTTTCAATTTAAATACATTTATCTTATGAATTTTCAACATTAATACATTATATTACAGGTTTTTCGCGAGGCATAAATTTCGGCATTTGATTTAGATATAATTCTGTTATGGTAAATTCCTATAAATACCAATAGTAATAATGCTGCGTTAATGATGAATCTTTATTAAGTATTGCTGACATATTATCAAACTTCAAATGTTATGTACAATTTTTTTTGTCGATACGAAGTTCTTGCTATAATCGAGATTGTTATTTTTATTAACATAGTAATTTTCATAAATTAAAACTGCTATGCAATTCTTAATTTTGCTTTTTGTGTATTACATATAATTTGATTCATTTTGCTTAAATTTATCAGTTGGTTTATTTAGTTTCAGTAAAGGAAAGACTAGTTGCTTTTATTATAATTTTATTGCAAAAAGTAGTTTTAATAATTATTGTTGTGTTTATCCTGGGCATAAATCTATTGCTTTAATATTTTTTTGACGAGTCTGTTATTTTATCAAATCATCTTTTTACTTATCGAAAGATATTGAAACGATCGATGTGGCTATAATAATTTCTATAAATTTCTGTCTTTGTTCCGCTTCACTAATTCTTCATCAATTGGATAATTTGTTCGGTTTAATTAAAAGTTATAGTTAATCAATAGTAATTATACAAATTATTTCTCTAAATTACAATACATTTGTTTTCAATATCTCTGGTTAGATAAATTTTTAATTAAAGTTTTTATTATTATATTCTGAACGCTATCTATATATTTATTTTAAAATATCGGGTCAATTTACAAAAATTATACACAAACTTAATCATCGCTTCTTTTTATATTTTGATGATGGCGTAGTAAATTTACCAATTGGGCACGATTTGTTTTTATGCGTTTCTAATTTCTTATTCCGATAAGTTAATACGTAGATTTACGACGACCGTCCTTCCTCAGTCCCAGTTAGAGAGCAAAGAAGGTAGACGTGCGTTAAGTGAGGTTAAATCCGACCAAGAGAAAAGTACAAGTACGAACGAGGTTAGCCGATGGGTGATAGCAGACAGGTCTGCGACACTTAACTAATAGCTTATAAAAGTATATATTATTGTACCTTAGGCCCCTCACACCCGTTTGAGTGACTCGGGAGCAATAATGTATATGGAAAACAACCAAGCATTTTATCGGGAATTCGGAAAAATAAAAGAAAAGAAATTTTAAAACCGTCAATATTAGTGAACAGCAATAATATGGAGATAGAATATGAAGTTCCATCCAACGAGGACAAAATCCTAAAATTAAAAGAAAGAATAAAAGAATACCATGAACTAATGGAAAAAGGAGTAGCAGTGATAACCAGGCTCACAGCAGAACTGGAAATTCTCGAAAAAATAGAACAAGAAGAAAGAAACAAAGAAGAAACGTGGGAAGAGCCTGATGAGGATGCTTCCCAATCAACTTCTAGGAAATCAAAAAAAATGAAGATAGGAAAATCAAAGTTCACATAAGAAAAAGGAGAAGACTCCCCAATGCTAACAATAGAGGAGCGAGTCTCCAGAGATGGAAAAGATTCAAGTCGAGAGCAGGAAAATGAACCAGAAGCACACAACTCGTCAGAAGACACGAGCCACGAACCCAAACATATAAAACTGAACGACCCTACAACGACGGATACGGGAATAAAAACCGGACATAACAATGTCAGACATCTTCCTCCGATAGTGCTCTTCAACAGAGACAACTATTTGGAGGTGAAAGAAGCGGCGGAAGAAAGCAATATTACTTTTATCATATACACCAATGATACAACAGATTTAGGGATGCTGGATGAGAGGCAGACCAGAACAGTGATCAGGGGGATACCAACATGAATTCCCCAAGAACAAGTGGAAGAGGACCTAACCATTCAGGGATTTCAATTCAGAAACATATTAAGACTGAAAAGGAGGAAGGAAGAGCTGCCTTTGATACTTGTAATCAGCGACAACGATTCGGAAGGACCAAAAATACAAGAAATCAAGAAAATTATAAAAATAGTAGTCTCCACCGAGGAGAAAAGAAAGCCAACAGCACCAGGGCAGTGCTATCGATTTCAGGTCTTCGGTCATGTGGCATACAGATCCACTGCCCAATATAAGTGCATGATATGTGCAGGAACCCACCCGACCTAGGAGTGCAACAAGTCAGCAGAGGATAAACCAAGATGCGCCAACTGCGACGGGAAACACGCAGCATGCTCCCGAAGTTGCCCAATGAACCCAATTAAGCCGAAGAACTTGAACGCAAGAACAACCCAATAAGAAGAGAACGCGTGACCTATGCGGCAAACACCTAAAAACAAAATCCAAAAGAAGCAAACGAAATAATTCCGGACAAACTAGAGGCTATAATTGAAAAGATCCTGGCCAAGATACTGTCAGGCCTAATACAAAAAGCAATCCAACAATAAGGAAATTAGAGCGTCCAACAAGGCGAATCCAGCCAAGGCCACCTCACGCTCGCTTTAAACGGGGGTGCTAATTACGAGCTCTTGCATAGGACCCGATCGGTCCTTAACAATGATATGAAGGAAAGGAAAAAAAACGACGCTACAGACTAAAACATTCTAAGCACAGATTTTACTTAGTACTTTGTTTTTTACTTTCTCTTACCTATTGTGACGTTTCTAGCTGCTTTGGTTGTCATTTTGACCTACGGCGTTTCGCTCTATTAACTATTGGTGTCTCAGGAATAAAATTATTTATATTTGCTGCAGTTAGCTCTAGCCGTGAGGGCCTGGTTCAATGGTACCTTAGCTGAAACAATTATTAAATAACAAGTCGGTAAAACCTTCACAAGCTATATATTATAAACAAATAACATATGTACAATAAATATACACACTTCAGGACTAAAGATACAGATAGGATATATACAATAATTAACTAAACATTCTCGAATACTAAATTAATGTTGACGGTTACGGACAAACTTAAAACATGCTCTGAAGTACTACGATTAATATGTACACAAGGAAGCGATCATGCAACGAAAATTAATCATTTGCAAGCACAAGCATCGACGGTTATGATCAGTAATCGTAGCGATTGATATGTTTAGGCTAGCAGTAACTTTTACTATCGGACGGTTGAAAACATTTGATTCTCGTTAAAATTAATAATTATACGGCGTTTCTCGTAAACGGGCTTCGATCAACAATAAATGATTTCTGCAGGTCTCTAGCGAATACCAGAGTGCGCTTGGAGGTTGTCT
>JAHWXV010013629.1:0-16309 GCA_024586415.1 Phrixothrix hirtus | reverse complement strand
GAAAAAGGGAACGTTTTTAGACGCGATCAAATGATTGACCCATTTTCGTACTGCAGCTTTTGAGAACGTACATTTATTGAATCTACATTTATCTGATCAAATGATACTCATAAGCAGAAGAGGTGAGCAGGCTGGAAACCTCCCATTTCAACTTCAAGCATCTTGCCCTGGTTTACGTCGTGACATGTAGCCTGCAATTTTATGCAGCAGAATTATCTTGCAACAAGTGTAGACCACTTACTGAGGTTTTGAATTAATTTTCTAATTGCATTATTTACTTGCTGGAGCAGTCTCCCATAATGGTTTAGCCCAGTAGCAACATCTAATAGAATTACATCTTTTTGGTACCACCAATACGTTGCATAATTCTCTGACTATGAATATTTCGGCATGTAGTCGATGTTGTTGATTAGTTCGGCTCTACCTAATTCTTTTGCCTTTTTATTATGTTACAAAACGTACAAAAAAAATTTTTTACTTAGCAAACAACAAAAGGTTGGTGTTGTATCGACTGCCAATTGCGCGTTAGTATAATTCATGTGGCACTCATTTTTCATACATCTGGGTTTTCTCCATTGCATTTAAACAACGGAACATTGTCGAATGATCAATTCTCAGTGCAATGATGGTCGATTGGGCAGATGCTTCATGCCGGAATGCTTGTGGCTCGTCATCACCTACCGAGGGCGTTCCTTTTTCATAATATCGAATAACTCTTTTTAAACCCTTTAAACAATTCGCACACGTTTTAGTAGTAATAGCATTTTCATGGTAAGTCTCATAAATAATTCTGTACGTAACATCAGTATATTTTTGTTGATGAAAATTAAATAAAAACTTGCAGCTCCACCATTAATCATAGTAAATTTAAGTTTATTTTGGCACCTATACATAAGCGGAATGCAGATACAACACATTATCTTAATAACACATGTGCAATAACCTTTGGGCCGATATAATGAAAGAATTATGTAAAAATTGAAGTTCTAAGAAAGTCAATAGTAAATCAAGCTTTACCTTTAGTTTTAACAAGATTTTGTGAGATTACTTTAAATAAGTAATGTTAAATAAAATTTAACATCTAACCGATCAGGCAAATGTGAGAGTGCTTGATATTTTAACAAGAAATAATATAGCAGTTATTAAACTACAATCTATGAATATAATTCACAGATCATTCTATTTTTAATTTCAAGATGGTTCTAGTACATTTATGCTTAAGTGTGGGTTAATTTTCAACATTCCTTATAATTTAAAAAATTAAATTTAAATTCCTTAATTAATTCCATAATTTGTGTTTCAATGCTTCAAATCATTACAATGTCTCTAACGACATGTTAAATTGTTACGCTTCCACAGTAAAAGTCCCCTTAACAAACATAATTGTTTGAGACCGGTAAAACCTATCGTTTAAGGTTTTGGCTAACCTAACCTAACCTCTTATCCTTTATTAAAATTAAAAATAACACACCATTCCAGTTCATAAAATAAATTACTACCTCTTACTTGTTTACTTGTCGTCCTTCTCCTGAGGATATCCAGTCCGTTACCCGGTCAAGTCTATTTTAAATTGGATCCGGCCGTTAAATCATATCTATATCTTAGTTGTACATAACCTGTACCGTCAGTTTTGTTAATAGTAATTTCATTTAACACCTGCTACTTAAGTATTTGCTAAGTTATGTAATTAAATCTTTGTAAATAATAACAAAGTAAATAATAATCGGAAATTGTAAGATCCACGGTTACTTTAAGTTAGACCATCTTTGTTATCTGTAAAAGTAAATTTGAGTACAAATGTTATGTAATGTGATGGTTATTCTTTTAATCGACTCTCTTATTGAAACAAATACCCATGTATCCTAGTTATAAGTTGTTCTTTTATTTAATTAAATTGTAATCTGGAAAGCGAGGTGATCCTTACAAACCAGTAAATACTACTATCGTTTCGTCACCTGTAAGTACCTCTTATCTCTATCAGATTTCGAAACAAGATCTCGATTACTTATTTCAGCAATTTAGTAAAGAGAATGGCGTGGCGCCTACTAAACTTGAGCTTTTACACACTACGGCGTTTCTCAACATAAAAATCGCTACTCTGTGACTATCATGAACCTCACTATTTCCCTGATACTCATTGAAACCCTGTAAGTTAAAAAGTATTAATACGTACGCGCCCTCAAAACGGGAATAACGCCAATTTAACCCGTTATAAAGATAGCCAGTAATCATTACATTACATTTACATGCAAATACGTGTTAATTATTTTCAAATTTTAAATTATTTTAAATTACATACCATATGATAAAACATTCAAATCCATCATGAAGTAAAAACACCCAGATGTTTCTATATCGTTTCCTATTTCGTTATTCTGCTTGTCCAAAGCAGTAATAGAAGTGGGCGTATACTATTCTATCCCGAAGATTATTCATTTCTACTTTGTTGCCATCGTCGTCATTATCAGACTATTCGCCGCGCCGCACGGCGTCGCGATTCATTTGATTTTATATCAATTTTAGTGACAATCATGCATCTAATTTTGGCAGTTTATGGTCCTTTACATGGATCTCAGTCAACAAATAAAAGGTTACTATTTATTAAATAAGCATTTGTTGGGAATACATATGAGATAAATACATAAATATAATAATTTACTGACGACTCAATAATAATTATTAAACATATAAAAATATAAAATAAAGTATGAATAAAAAATCATTAAATCACAATAACCTGCTGCACGTAATTATCAATAACACAAAAATTATAAACAGAGTAGCACTTCGTAGTGCACCTTCCGATGTTGATAGAATTTTGACTGAATATAAGGCATACTTGTGTTTTTAAATCTGCCAAAAACTCAGTTTACGGGATAAGAACCACCCTCAATGTTTCGCAGTTTTTTATTTTTCAGTAAATAACTTAAAAACTAAAGCTTGCAGAAAAATATTGTAAATTGACACTGCATCTATTTCCTTACGTACTTTTACCCTATCTATACAATTGTTTTTAAATCCTAGCCAAACCACCCTTCCAATCCCTATTTAGGGGTTACCTTATAACCCTGTATTAAATTCAGCATAAACAGTTTTATAGAAATTTTACAAGCAAAAATAGAAGCTAGAGGTTTGAACGTTTCTTGTTTGTTATTATATAAGGCGTTAAAATTGACTTCCAAATTTGGAAATTCACGCATTACATTTAATTATTTCTAATATAAAAACATTACATTGGAAAGTTTCATCTTGTATTTATTGCGGTTATCATGACAAAATTAAGCTATGCTTAAATGGATTAAACATCTACTTCATCACTGTAATACTGTGCGCTCCCTGTGCGAAGCCAAAATGTACTGTAACGAATTCTGCGAAACTTCAAAGAACTCGTAGTGGAAATTAAAAGGTACATAATTTATATATTTTAGACCAAACTTATAAAATGAATTTATAAATTTAATGCATGCTTGTTTACCGATCGCGAAAAAAGAATTTCCAAAGTGCTATCTTAGGGATCTAAATTTGGGACGATTTTGTTTCTAAAAAAAGAATTGTGAGTTTAGAAACTATTGCTTCATATGGAATAATGATACAGCAGCATGTGATGATCACAATACTGTGGATGCTCTTTACAGAGATTTTGAGGGAGAACACAAAGTAAAAGAGATTATTTGGACGGGGCAAAATAAAAATTGGATACCGTACAGATCCCCGGTTTACGTCATATACCAAATGATCAAACACACATGCGTTTCGATGGTATTCAGGATATCATTTAAAGGAAAATTGCAGTTATTTGTAAGATATATGCGTTCGAAGACCTTAAAGCAGCAACCAGTCCTTTTCCAGGAAAATTGTTTATGCTGTAGAAGTAATCGCTTTTCATAAGTGGCAAAAAGATAAGTTCGAAAAAAATACCAAAATAGAGGATCATTTAAAGGGATATTTGAGGTACGATTCCAGAAAGGAATAAAATTTTTGGAATACAAAACTGATTTTGATCAGTCATAGTAGAATGCATTGAATTTTTATAAGAGAAATTCAGTTTTGAAAATACGTCGCGAGTCCTACTCAAATTTGGCTTACTACAATAAGTAATAATAACCCTAGAACTTATGATGACCAAAAATAGATTCGATTTTTGGCACAATCTCACTTAGGTCCAGCCGTATAAAGCACAGTTGACTATTAACAATATCCTTAAATATTTCAATTCATTGATAAGCTCTGCGATTGGATAGTTTCTAATTTAAACCAATCACCGGCCTTAGCGATGAATTCATTTATTTAGTGACATTGTAACAACGTAACAATGTAATTCTAATACGGAATTAATTGAAAATTATGATGGTAGGAATGTAGATGAAACTAATTAGTGCTTTTCTCAGCTACAAAAACAATACTGTTTTTGTATCATTATTCAAAACAATTTCAATTTAGTTTTTAATAAATTTCTATTTCATTTTGTAGTTATAACAATTTGTAATTTCTACATCAAAACACAGTATATACCAAATTAAAGGAAACAAATGTGATAAAAACAAATTATATATACCACAATACAAGAAAATATTGTGCTTATGTTGATTATGTTAAAAAGGCAGAGCAAATACTAAAACAGGTTTTACGAGGGTAGCTTGGCAAGCTCTCATCCAAACAAAGAAGACAAGATTTTTAAGTTTCATTTTATTAGCATACTCGGCGAGACTAACGATTTTCTAACTTTTCAATACCGTCAGAATAATAAGTTTTATCGAACTTTAGAAAATACGCGTTTTTCGCAGACTGGACCACATTAATTGACGTGAATCTTTGTCCAGCGAGCCAGTTTTTCAGGTTTTTGAACGGGGAAGCAGTTTTGATCATAAGTCATGAAGTTTTGCATAACAACCCGAGATGTGTGTGTAGGCGCGTTATCGTGTTGAAAAAGTACCTTCCATTTGGCGATTTTCAATTGGTCCGGTAATGCAGTGTAACGCTCCCCGGTGATAGTCCTGATTTTCTCCAAGTAGTTTTTAGGCATCGCACCCAGAGAATCTCAGAAAACAGAGAAAATGACTTTGCCCAAAGATAAACCGTCGTGTCCTTCTTTGGCGCATTTTCACTGTTTGAACTGTTGGGTATAATGATCAGTTCATGTTTCATCTACTGTTGTGAAACTCTGAAGGAACTCAGCAGAATCGCGTTTAATTGGGTTTAAACCATCATGCGACGTGTTCATTCGCATGCATTTCTGGTCAACTATCAGCAAACGCGGCCCCCATTTATCGGAAAGCTTTTTCATATCCAGAACATCATGTTAAATGTAGTGAACACGGTCTGTTGATATGTTTGCAATGTCAACAAGATTGAGTACCTTTAAATAGCGATCATCTAACACATTATCATGGATTTTTGTGACAGTTTCGCTGGGTGTAGCGGTTTTTGCACGTCCCGAGGGTTCATCATCTTGAATAGACCTACGGCTTCTGTTAAATTCAGCGACCCAATTTTTTACCGTCGAAAATGAAAAAGAAGAACAATCCTTTAAAGTGGAATATAACCCTTTGTTTATGTCCGTCGGAGTTAAACTCTTCAAAACAAAGTACTTATTACAGTTCGCACTTTAGTTTTATCCATTCTGCAGACGCTTTCACAACTTCTTGCCTTCACTTGTTCGTCACACATGTATAACTGATTGCACGTGTCTGAAACTTTGCAGCACGATATCTAACGGATATTATTTCACAAATATCATAGGCATCTCTGGGTCAGACCCAGAACACATAGAATAACCATCGTATAGTAGATTTAATTTTGTACAGGGTTATTGGTTGTATTTTGACCCTCACTTTATTTTCTTGACTATTGCTATGAAAAAAGAAGTTTCAAATATAAGTCGTTTTAAATGTCATCTAAATTTTTATTTTTTTAAATGCAATCCCCTATATTTTGTAACATCTTAAAATAGACATTCTTTCTCTGATTATAATGTTATATAGGCGGATCCATTAAAAAAGTAAATACTTTTATATCACGTAATCTATGGATGCCACTTGACTTTTTACGACAATTTATAAAAATGTATATAATTTTTCCTATATTTGTATTAATGGAGAAAATAAAAGGAAAGGGGTCAAAATACAACCAATAACCCTGTACACACACACATACACAATGATTTGGCATGGAGCGGCTGGCTTCTTCTGCACGTAATTGATGTTCTGGGCTTTTGTCCCGGTTTGGGTTATTGGAGCATACTCTCACTTAATTTTCGTGTTTAAAGATTAATACGAATCTCCTAATTTAATCAGTGTCTCGACGATAGGCCTAATACTCGATAGTCGCTGTTGATTTTTCGTTACCAAGGTAGACGGCGGTGTGGTTATTTTCTACAGAGCGACGGTGCGGGTTCTTCCAATGATTCCAATGATTCTACTTATTTCACATAGAACTCCTTTCCAAGTGTCAGATGTGGGATTCAGAGTAATTTTTTGACCTTTAGCTGAAAGTTGCTATTCTGATAAAGAATGTATTATTCGTATACTTGTTTAACATGATTTTTAAACAAATTGACTGCATACATTTGTATTTTGTTATGTTTTGCAGCTAAAATTTCAGGATGTGGAAGTTCCTTTGGGTTGCTTCAACTAATATGGTCATTTTGTCGTGCCTACTAGAATTTTTCCGATTCTGGAGGAGTTCCGCCACCAGTAGAGATCTGAAAAATTTACCGGCCTCGATTTCTGGTTTAGTCTTTTAATAAAAATCAATACCATGCAACCCGCTTTCGTTTTAACTTTGATTTTGTTCGACTCAAGGTATATTGTTTTTGTCTTCGCTTGAATTTTTCATTGTTTGTAGAAATTTGAAATATTTGGCGATGCTGTTTTTAAACTAAGTTTTTTCATTTACTGGAATTAAATTAGCAAATCTAGATAAATAAATACAATAACAAGGCGTTGTTTGGAAAGTAAACCATCATTTTTATTTTAATAAATAATAAACGAAGGCGCTGCATAAATAATACAAAATTAATCTCAGCAATTTCCCAGATAGCCGGTTGTAAAAGCAACATGTAATTAATTTCTGGCATTTTATTCTGTAAATATGAAACGTTTGCATACTGCGTTATTCGGTTTTGTAAAAATCAAGCCAAATTTCATAAATGATTAGTGCGTAAATATTTTTTAAAAGAAGGAAAATGGCGAGATGTGATTAAAAGGATTTGAAGAAACGGGAAAGAAAGTTACAAGAAAATATCAGGTCGTTCAACTAAGATATCCTCATTGTTAAGTCATAACAGAGTGAAACGATGTTTTAAAAATGTTGTTCAATCTTACTAAAAGTTTTATCTTTTTGCGAGATATTCTACCTCAACAGAAATATATTTTTTCCAGCGTGATGGTAAATCTTCCGTACCTTAATTATAGAAAGAGTTGTCCTGACATCTTAACCCCTGAGGGAAATTGCGCTTTAGATCTTCGTCATATGAGATTATGTGTCCATCGAGAAATTGTTTGAAGAGTCCAAATAAATAGAATCACTCGGGGCTAAATTAGGACTGTATGGTGAGTTTGCCATAATTTTCCAACACAATCTGTTTACTATTGTTGTTGCCAAATTAGCCGCTTGCGGTCTTGCGTTGCCTTGTAGCAATATGAATTTCTTGGAAAGTTTTCCGGATCTGTTCTTGCGAATAGCTTCGAGTACTTCATTTTTTAATAAGTTTCTTTAATATTCAGCATAATAGTTTGTTTTAGTGGGAAAAATATCTATAATCAAGCCATGTAAGTCCCAAAATACTAGGGCGTAGCTTTACCGGGCGGTAGAATGCTTTTGCAATTTTTGGGTGGCGGAGAATTTTTACAACGCCATATTTTGCAACAGATTTCTAATTCTAGTGTAAAATGATGCAGTCAAGTTTCGCAAGTCATTATTCATTCAGTATAATTACTACCTTCCAACTCAAAACGGCGCAAATGATCAGTAGTTACAGGAACATGACAAGCGTTTTGATCAACCGTTAACATTTTCGAGATCACAAACTTTGCGAAATTTTTGAAGGCCATAAATAATTGTGTTAACATTTTCTCTGGCCATGGTAGAAACAGTATCTTGCACCTTCAATTGGCTGTTTTCCAAAGTAAGGCTTTGAAGACGATGAACATTCGCTTCAATTACGGATATTGGCCGAACATAATTAAGTGGCATATTAGAAACATCTTGACGACCTTCAGAGAACTGTTTACACCACCCACAACATTGAGACTTAAAAGAGTGTTTTCCCGATATTTTCATGCAGTTTTCGCAAAATTTTTACTGGTTTTATATTTTCGTTTACCAAATACTTTATTTTTTGTCCATATTCAATGTGACAAACTTGCAAGCTTGATTACCAGTAATGATATCTGTCAAAACAAAAGCCTATCAGAGCACATAAATTGATTGGTAGAAGACCGCCATAAAAATGGATTCCAGACCAACCTTGAAGCACTCTCGTAAAAAACAGGAAAAGTAGGTACTGGATAATATACAATCAAATGCGCTTGCAAGATTTTCAAACCGTTAAAGCATTTTGAGTTTTAGGGTAGATAAAGTTTGATCTACAATTGCTAATAAATGTTTTTGTTTTAATGCTGTGGAAATATGCTTAACTTGTGCGAACATAAGTCGATGGCGTTACATAAAATTAAACGAGTAATATGTATAAGGAAATATAAACATAGAACTCTAAATCTGCAAGGTGATCATGAAAATTGATTAATATGTGCTACTTTGGTTTTCGAAACGATTTCCTGGAGTTCATAAGCTTGGATATTATACATTATTCACAAAATTTCAACTTTGAGCTTTAATTGCGACTCTAGCCTTAGAGAATTATTATAATGTAGTAGATTGCAATGTTTAGAGTAGCGGTAATCACACTCATTTTATCGCGAAACCACTGCACGAGTTTTCAATTTCCTAACGTGTACCCTACAACCCCTGCGATTCCATAAAATATCGCATTTCTGGAGACGTATGCCGTCAACGCAATGCCGTCAGAGTATTTGACGTTGTTATTTTGAAAATATTTAATGCTACAAATTTAATTAAAAAGCACCCTATCTTCCAGCGTTCTGTGGAACACAGTCTGGAAACCATTGAGTAAGAGGATTCATCAAGAGTGTATAGATTCTATTACCAAAAGAAACTTAGCAATTATTCTCTCCCTTCCCATTCGTTAGTATCTAATAATTATTCTTATTTTTAAATTCACAGTTGTTAGTAATTTCATGTGGAAACTAATACATTATTTTTGTTTACAAAATTTACTTATGGTTGCTATTTGCGTTTTGGATATCTCGTCTGCAATACAAATACTTCTAATAGAACTAAAAACATATTTATAAGTCTAAAAAGCTGCCTTTTGGAATATTTTAAATGTTTCACGTAAAATTTGATAAATGTGTAAATGTTCTAGCAAAGTACTGCCAAGGGAAATTTAAAATGCAACTATAATTTCCTCACGAGAATACTAATGTGTTAGTATTCTTTAAAACTAGGCTATGGAAACAAAACTCGAATTTTGTTTCTCTTGTAAAGATAATGAAGTTGAGTAAAGTAATAGGAATTGTTGTTTACCCAAAGTTTGTTTATTATAATTTATAGTATCTAAATAAATAGATTTATGTACATTTCTTGAACTAAAAATATCCAATAAAAAAAAATTCCATAATCGGATAATTTTGTAAAAAAGAGAGTTCCTGAATGATTTTTACAAGAATTTAAATTATAATTATAAAGTGATTAATAATCAATTATGCACATTTCATTAGCTATAATTGTTAGTGTGTACTAATTTTAGTTGTAAGGTCTAAAATTTCAACTTGGGTAACCTTTCATAACTTTGTTATTCATAAAATAATACATCAACTTCCGTAGCAAAGTCTCGTTAAATATTTCATTAACTGGAAGTTCGTAAAAGCAGTTTTTCGTTAATTTTAATAATTATCTTCTTAATACATAAACGTTAAATCGACTGTATCAAAGGTGAGACATTCTATTAGGGAACACTTAATTTGTAGGAGTTATATTGTCATGATAAGACTGAAATTTATGATATCGTAAAATAGTTAAGGTAGAAAACATAGAATTTGGTGTTGCGCGGCTAGTCTGCGGAGATGTTAGAATTTACTAAATGCAAGCAAACTTTTTGCTTTAAATTCCATCAGCTGATAACACATTGCTAAAGTTTTAACCTCAAAATTAATAGAGCTTCAATCGTAATGGAGAAGGACGGTTTAAAATGATACAAAATATGATAATGAGAATCTCTTGGAGGTCACCTTAGTTGTAGAATTAATCACATATATTTTGCGTATTCTGATCACGGCTAATTTTTGACTGGTATTTAGGAGCAGGCATCTTATTAGTGCATTCAACGGATTTCTAATTTTTATGCACTTTTACGATTTTTTTACAACGACAGCTCAAATGTGACATGCATTTAATTTTTTCTGAACATATTTGATGAGCTTTTACTAAGAGGCTTTGTATTAACAATAGTAGGCATGCTAGCAAATGCCATAAATAATTGCGAATTAACTATTAGTTTGATAAACAATGTCATCGGCATTGTTTTACCTTGGTTGCATAATGTATAATTACAGCTTTTTGTCAATGAGAGTGTGAAGGCAACGGACATTAAAGTGTAAAGTCGAAAAAGAGCGTTTATCACTTAGAATAGTACTTGATTGGTGTAGTTGTTCTCAGGATGGACGTGCACGCGTGTCACCAGCCTCATGCTGTCTGTCCATCGTCTTGGGTGAATTTTAAGAACATTGAAAAAGTTGAACTTATTCGTAGCAATAAGAGAATTTTCGCGAAGGAAACTGTTGGGAGATTAAATATTAGTTTTAGTAGTGTTGAAACTATTCTTTGTGACAAGCTTAACCACAATAAAGTTAATGCTAGATGGGTTCTAAGGCAGCTGGCCATGAAACAACAGCAAAAACGAGATCAAATTCGCAGAAAACCTCGACTAGGCTATAATGATGTTGGTAATGACTTTTTGTCACGTATTATAACAGGTGGCGTCATCCAAGTCCACCTCTTCCCAAGAGCTGGCAAAGTTATGGCGATCACATTCTGGAATTTTAATGGACCAGTTTACGTCAACTTTCTTGAGCAAAAGGAAAAAGTTAATTCTGATTATGACAGTGAACTTCTTCGCAAAGTTAAGCTGGCTATGCGGACAAAACGACGTGGTCTCCCAAGTAAACCCGCTATTCTTTTGCATGACAATGCTAGTCCATATAAAGCTCAATTAACAATCGCTCTATTAGTTACACTGCATTGGGAAGCAATGTCTCATCCTTTATAATTTAGACTTGGCTCCAAGTGATCATCACTTCATTGCGCTCCTGAAAAATGTGGAAGAGATAGACGTGGCACGAGACTACGGAAAAGAGATGTATATATAATGTTAATCTATAGTTTGTTTACCAAAAAAGAATAAAGTGCATATATTGTATTAGTTAGTGGAACGTTTTTTAATTTCTTTTAAATTTTCCTAGAGTGAACTACAGTACAACAACTTTAATCCTTTAAGGACCTTTAACGAATCCGAATTCAGCTACGTTACCTTGGTTCCCATATATTTCGATTTTCTTAGTTAGTCCTCCCTTATTTAAGGGTCAGTTGTGTTACCTGGCGCCTTTTTTGTAGTTACCTATTTTTACTATCTATTTAAGGTGTTCCCAAAATTAACTGTCTTACCAAAAGTGTTTGAAATTTTCATGTAATATTCTTGTCCTTTTCTCTCAGCTTCCAGCTCTTACACCTGATGTTTTTTCGCCTCCTAAGTGCACATCATTGATAGAAGCGCATTCCAACATACCAAAATACGGGATAGTTTTAGAATTTAGGAGTTTATAGTGCTGCTTATAGTACAAACCTTAAATGTTTAGCTTTTCCCGACATTTAATAAATACGGTTATAACGGGCGAAAAGATGCTTTGCAACCCTAAGGGTGCATTTGGTATTATTTCCTGAACTAGTGAGGTTGCACCGGCCGACAGTGCAGATGTGGGGTTCCAAGTCAGCTATTAAACTAAATAGGGCCATGTTGAGGAACGTCTTACAGCGATAATAATAGGAGAAAGTCTTATTCAAGAGCGCCATTTTATAATAAACACGTCGAGTTACATAATGAGGGAAACAGAGAACAAAGCCTCGTTTTCCTAAAGCTTGGTATACTTACTATGTAGGTGGAGGTGCGTACGCCATTGGGTTTATACTTCGATCAAACCAATTCAGACTTACAGTTAAGATATTTACCTTACTTTTCCTAGAAATTTCCTGAAAGAAAGAATCGTTACTTATGCTGAAATTCTTAAAGCTATGAAATAATAAAGTCTGAGTTGGATAAGTCACTATAATGAATAATTAGCAATGTAAAATGTACAAGTAGATAAATGCAATGATAATTTAAAACATTTGGTTAATTATAGCTAAATTGGGGGACCCCTGGTTTTCTAATATTTATCCTAATACTAAATGTAACAAGAATTTCGGCCCCTAAATTGCGGCCTTAACTTAAATAAGTAATTGAACTAATTACAATTTCGGTATATTGTTTACAAAATCATTTATCGCAACTGTCTATCTTTCAACTTGACCGAAATACATGCTCCAGCGTGGTTTATTAAAACAAACAGAAGCTTCGAGGATTACGTTTGTTATGAACAAATTAGAAGAATGTCACATACTTGTAGTCGGAGGAGGTCGTGACTTCCAAAGCAGAAAACAGTGTCGCCCTTGGTTCAATACGATTTCGTACCTTTATTGTACTAATCAGTTCAATCCTCAACCCTTGATCAGGAAATCTAACGTGGAAAACGATGATCGACCCACTTACAATTCGCCTACGGCGTTAACATGCCGAATTTGCCAACAATTCGGTCATTCACCAAAACTTAATTTGGGTAGTTCTTTTGTTTAAAACTTAAATGAACCTTGACACCGTTCCTTTAGAGTTCGTGTGCACTTAGTACCACGCCCAATGAATCGTTGCTTACTTTTGAAACCTATAGCCTCGACTGACTGTTAGATACACTTCTTATGGAATCCCGGGGAAAGACGGGTGGTCGTTAATAACTAGTTTTAGAAAATTAATCGCGTCTCAAACGGTTGCTGCCTACCTACGCTTTTTCTGATGTAGAAGTTTTATGAAATGCCCTTGTTACTTAGCATTATCTGGGAATCCCATTTACTGTTAAGTTAATAATAAAGAAGGAACTTGAAATGTTATTTGTAATTGAATTAATTATGGTTTTGAAAATTTAAGCTTGTTGTTCTAATCATAGACATGTTGACGAGATATTACCCATTATGTTCAGCAATAAGCATACAGTTTTATATACCGGGTGTTTCTAAATAACTTAATATTATTTGTTAAAATTTAAGACGCGCTTACAGGGTTCATTGTTAAAATCGTTTCTAATATTATACCAAGGGTATTGTTTTAGTTAGATTTTGCTTATTTACCATTTTTCCGCTTAACTTAATACAAAACTCAATTATTTGATACCATTTATATTTTTTAAAATTCCGTATCGAATATAAATTATACTGTACAGCTATATTCTTACATATGACTTTGCTTTTATGTCGTTGGATTGCTTACAGCTTTTGATTTTGCCCTTCGACTTAGATTAAAATTGATCTTGACTATTTAAAGGATTTTTGCTTGAGAACTATAGGAGTGCAGGGTTACTATGTATATTGTTTTAAAAATTAAGTGAAATAGTTGTAACTCATAAAACCATTTTAAGCTGTCAGTAAATTTGCTAATTGATTAATGCGATGGACTTCGTTTTATATTTCCTCTACACAGTTTTGGGTTAGAGACGATATATTCAATTGTAACCAAAATACACGATTACGCCTAAATTATTTTCTAATTTCCTCAATTGTGATAATGGAATCCAGTATTCTACAGTTACTAAGTAAACACTAATATACCACTCTTTCTCCAAAATTGCTGTTTACCACGACTGTTTTTTCCAGTAATGGTTCACTTGCTGTGTGCTACGGTTCATTCAATTTCTTTAATCAGCTCTCCTTTAAACATTTAATTTGATTACCGGTCTTGATTATAATCACGTCAATTTATTAAATTTAAATATTAGTTTTTAATCGAAGAGCTTAGAACAATTTTGTTTTAATAGACTTGTACTGTTATAATAACGCCTGACTTGGAATAATGATATTATATGTATTTCATTTTAACTTAAAATGTAATTGAGTTATCAGTTGTCGTTAAAATGATTTATCGTAGTTCTGAACTGACATATAATACTGGCCAACAAAATAAAACATTTTTTTTGTGCTTTTGCTAGTAAATATATGTTTGGCTGTATTTGGTACTGTTATGATTCTAAAAATGGCATCGGTTTTACCATATGGACTCTAACTTTTGAGCTAGAACATAATAATTTTGTCCAGTCAGAGGAATTTTTTCTTATAAATAGCTTATTCTTTAATGAGTCTTTTATTGGCTGGACTGACATAAAGTTCCACAAAACTTTCTAGAAAGGTGATAAATTACCAGATACCTAAAGTTATGTTCCTTACATGGAGCTAGTCTGTTATGAAACCATTATTGGCTAGACTAGCACACATTTCCACTGAAACTCTCTAGGGAAGTACTTAGGGTAACAAGCCATCGCTAAGTACTTAGAAATATTTAAATAATCTTGCCTAAAAGGGAACTATACAAGAAACATGATATTTACAAGGATTTCGTATCAGCATAGCTTTTTCCGTGAGTACCTACGCTAGAATCATTGTTAGCGTGACATACTTATATTTTGTGAAAGTTCAAGTTGCTTAAACCATCCAGATATATGTTGTCATATTAGTGGCGAGTATAGCCTTAAAGAAAGCAGGAAACTTATGACAGAGCCTGTTAAGAAAGTATATCCTGCTTACTTTGAAATCTACCTTGGAGATCAGAATAAGTCTGGACTCTCCATTTTGTAGGCAAAATTCGCGTGGAACATCTGTCGCAATGGGAAAATGGAAAGAGGCGCTGCCTGAAATTTGGAGTATCAGTAATTTGAAAAAATCAAAAACCCATCGTGTTGACTATTATTTTTCTTATGTAAACTTTAAGGGAATCAATCGAAGTAATTGGACAAATTCTGGCCTAGATCCTGAAAGATAGCCTTATTCACATTCAAATGAGGTAAACATTCTATCTTTCAAATACCTGACAGAGAACGATAGTCATGATGAAACACATATTTCTGATGACATTTAATAAAACTAAAATGAAGAAAGAGCATGTGATACTGCTTTTATGGCAACTTCATTAAATCTCTAATGATTTAACTAAGGCGAACTGATCGATCATGTTAGGAATCTGAATCTTTCAAATGAACTTGCTGAAGTGCTGACCACCAGGTTGAATGAAAAGAATCTAGTTCATCCCAAAACCAGACGAATGCTTTGTTGTAGCAGAAACATTATTGCTACCTTTCCTCTCTGAGACAATAGCCTTGTATTCTGCCATGATGTTGGAGGCTTTCTCAGAAAACATGCCATATGAATGACGCTTTCCCATTGACAGCTACAAGTAAAGTCCAAAATGCGTTCTTTTACACAATAGCAATATACAAAGCTCAATTCCACTTGCTACTAGTATGAAAGAATAAAGAACTACTTCTCTAGTTTTGAAAAAGATTGGAGATCAAGATTATCAATGGGTAATTTGGTCAGCAAATATCAAATACCAATATCAATATCAATATCAATACAAATTAATATCAATACCAAATATCGGCATTTTTTACATTTGTTGCATAGCAGATCCGGTGGCGTTCCAGTAACCATATGTCGATTGGAGTACAAAATGTTGTCAATGAACTTTTGGTTGACAGATGAAGAATTACTCTGTCACCATTGGATATTGAGCTTGACTTAATGAAGTAATTTGTAAAACCTTTAGACAAAGAAGGATCTTGTTTTGGTTACTTATTACATACATTCCCAAGACTGAGCACGGAGATATTCAATGCAGGAATTTTTGATTAGAATGTTTGATAAGAAAGTATATAAAGGATGCACATGTCGTGGAGTTAATGGACAAAATTGAGTTTACTGCCTGGTCTTCGTTTATTCCAGTTATCAGAGGCTTTCTCGTAAACCATGCCACGTAGCAATTCGAATGAATGTATTTACTAGAAACGTGACAAAAACTCTTTGACCGTCTAGCTCTAAAGTTATCGGCAGAGTAGGGGTAGGTCTGATGTTCTTTTTGGTCTTCCACTACACTCGTCAG
>JAHWXV010013571.1:0-13996 GCA_024586415.1 Phrixothrix hirtus | reverse complement strand
ATTTTAGAATAACCCTGCATAAATAAATCTTATTTTGTTCTTTTAGCTACTTGAGAAACATATACAGTTACTTTGTTTAGGTGTTTTGTATACATAACATATGTGTAACGACGCATGTGAATTGTGTAATTGGCATTATCGCCTTAAACAAGAAAAATGACAAAATAGTTGGACGAATTTCTCCGATAGAAGTCTGTAATTGAAAAATAGCTGATACAAAAGCTTAAAATACGTCTCGGAAATAGAAGTGAAAAAGACTTACTGACAGTAATAACGCGACGTTACCAATCCTAAAGTAAATTGCGATATTTGTATAGATTCTTCTGATAGAGTGTGCTCTGCAAGATAACAATTTATTAGATGAATTGGATGTTGACTCTCTTATAACGCATTTTATGTTTGTATCTTGGTTCAAATGCAAAACAATTCTGTTTTAAGATGGATTCCATCTGTTTCAAAAGTCTTATACCCCATGATTTCTTGTATGCACAATATTCATATGAGGTACATATTATTTTTTTGTATCTTTATACGTACAAATAAACTATAATTTGTCTGTAATACAGAGCCAGATTACAGAGAGGGCGGCTATTTCAACGTCCGTGTAGATGGTAGATTGGAACTCTGTGATCTATTAAGACCATAATTGCCATACTCGTGGACACGAATAGAAGTAATACGTTTGAGATTCGATAATCTTTATTTAAATCTAAGTTTTATGCGGCCTTTAAACTTTGTGATATGTCTAAGTTGCATTATTGCATTTTTGTACGCGTTATGTTATTGACTTGACCTTACTTCCTATTTACCATTTGTTATAGATTTATGTCTTATCTTTACCTACGCATATACTTATGTTTTTACATTTATTTTATGTTAGTTCTTAATTTTGAACTGTTATCTTATTCTAATTACCTAAATTACGTATATTTTAGTTTGTGTAATTTGGCTGGACTTTTAACTGTGGAATGCGTAAGTTGCATTTGTGACACGCTGTTCCCTTAAATTACTCTCTTGCAATCAGAACATTCCATCTTCCGTTCACTTGCGTTGGCTTTATAATATCTACTAGTTGTGTTCCCTTAAATATCATCTTGAACTAATATGATTATGCCCCTAATCTTATCTCAAAAGTGATCTGCTAAAGCGAATCTTAGAAAGTTTAGATAAGCTAAGATAAAACACAAAATTAGTATAAACATTTAACACAATGTCTCTGTAAAACACTGAAATAATTTAAAGTGACACATTTTCTTACAATTTAATTAAACCAGACAATTATTCAATATTAAGATATCAATAAAGTTAAATTGATATAAACAAGAAGTTACACCAAGGCCATTAATTTTATTTAATGAATGAAATCGACAGGGACTTTACCTACCACAAGTATAATATGATTGAGGGCACTAGGACCGCAAAAAATGCATATGAAAGGTATTGATACACATTTATTGTCTATATTGTATTTGCATTTAAAGGTTTATTAAAATCATTTAATCTACAAATATAAATAAAGTTAAGTGTTTGTTTGTGAAATGTCTGCCTTTTACCACACTATTATGACGACAGGCCCAAAATATACAAGGTGTCTCTAAAATGTTTAATTATAGCTTAACCACAGATTGCTGGGATCAAAATAAGGCAATTTAACCGAACTTACCTATATCCAAAGTCGCCTCGTTAAGCCGCTATTGAGCGTCAAAGGTTTTTGAAAAAAATATTGTTTCTCCTGTAAAAATAGAATGCGCTTATCGATTTTCGTGATTTTCGGTTTGATATTCTTAGTGAGTATAAGACATATTTTGACATAATATTCGGCTTCATTAATAAACTGAAAGGGTACGAAAAAGGATATGTCCCGTCTTAAATCCAAAAATAATTTTTATTGCGGAGGCTGAGAGCTTCCATATTTTATTTATGAAAAGGGTACATACTTTGGTAACATTTTTTGTATCTTGACAATTTTTGATATCTGGTACAGTTTATCCACAAAAAAATAAAATTTGCATGCATACTTGCGGCTTTTTTGACAACACACTTTTAATGTACTTAGCTTTGATGAGAAACAATTGAGTATGCGCTTGTCAAAAGTACAAAAGAATTAAGCTTGCTTAACGATTATTGATAATTATCACTTATTTTTATTTCAACTTCGTGGCAATTGCGGTATTTTGTAGTGTATTTATAATATTTGTTGATGGCAATGGCTGCAAAATACACTTACGCTGAATTAACTGACATGTGGCTGGTGCTTGGTTTTTGTGAAGGAAATTTGCGGCAAAGCGTTAGGGTATACCAGGAAAGGTTCCTAAATCGTTACGTACCTAATTATCAAACATTGGCAAATATTGAGAGACGTTTTCGGGAAACCGGGAGTTTAAAACCACCTAACGCTGATCAAGAAGGTCTTCGCTTTGTTCGCAACCCTGATATAGAGGAAGCTATTTTGGGGCGAATAGAAGACGATCCAGGCGCAAGTACGCATGATTTGTCGCGTCAAGTAGGAGTTTCCAAAAATGTCGTCCATAGACTTATTGAAGGACAACTCCTGCGTCCTTACCATATTCAAACCGTACAAAAACTTTTACCGATTAATCCCGATACACGTCTTACATTTTGTCAAATTATCCGTGAAAGAAGTGCGGAACACCTCAATTTTCATAACAAAATTCTCTTCACCGACGAAGTGTGCTTTACAAGGAAGGGTATAATAAATGTACAAAATCAACATGTTGATGCGGATGAAAATCCGCACGCTATCAGACAACGTCACTTTCAACATGAATTCAGAGTTAATGTATGAACAGGAATAATCGGAAATTACATCATAGGTCCAGTCATTATGCTTGCTTCCTTAAATGGAGTGACATATTTGAATTTTTTACAAAATACCCTACCAGATCTAATGGACGACTTGCCATTGGATCTCCGAGCTAATATGTGATTTTTACATGATGAAGCACCCCCTCATTTTTCACTGAATGTTCGAACTTATCTTCATGAACTATTTCCCAATAAATGGATTGTTTTCAAAGAACTTTGACACCAAGCAGCGGCTTAACAAGGCGACTTTGGATATAGGTAAGTTTGGTTAAATCGCCTTATTTTGATCCCATAAATCAGTGGTTATGCTATGACCAAGCATTTTAGAGACACCTTGTAATTTTAAAAACGTTTATTCTGTTTCAACTCAAAAAGTATTGGATAAATATTGATGACATTTACACATTGTATAGCAGCTATTAATTTAGCTTTTGTTTCATCTTAACATCTCGTATAAAACCCCTCGAGTATAATTTACTCGAGTTAATGAATCGTGCTCTGTCACCGGAAATATAGAAGCGAGCGAGGTACGGAACATCATCGGATGGCATTTTAGCGGGAAAAGTATGTAATGTGGTGACGGTGACAAAGTCTAGACCGATCTTTAGTAAATAATAATAACTGATTATTCAATAATGATCCTCCTTCAGGAAAACATGAGCTTTGCATTTAAAAGACAAAATAGTCACAGTAATGTTTAATATCTATATTCTTTCGAACATATCTATTAAGGTCTATTCATCCTAATTCACAAGATTCCTTATATTTCTTGTTGTTTCAAATTTGCATTTTATAAAACAATAAGATTTGGAGTACGGCATATTTATCGACGATCTTAAATTTAAATTGCCGGCGATTTGTATTTACACCAAGCAAATTATATTTTAAATTGCTTTCTGATGGAGCTAGGAGGATTTAATATATTATATTTGATATGACGTACTTTTGACGTGAAAGTATTTCTATTTACTACTCGATGCTATTTTATAATACAATAAGAACTTGCCGTTCTTTTAGGTTTCATGTGCCGTTGGTTTCTAAATTATAGTTTCCATGAGTTTCATTGTAATTGTAGCAGTTTTGTTTTAAAACTGAATATTGGACAGATCTTTATAATTTCTACGGTTTTATTAATGAAATTAAAGGAATTTTTCATATTTAATTTTTTTTAATCAATAAAATACCGTAGAAGAAATTTTTAAATCAAAAATATATTAAGATTTGTATTAAAATAAAATTCAAATTTTAAATATTGAAATTCGTTTTTCATCATCTCATATAAAGCTTTATTAAAAAATATAAGTAACAGTTTATTATATGACAAATAATCTTCTAGACATTTTTGCTGTTTTTGGCATCCCCTTTCAACGTTTTTCGTTACTACTGGCAATCATTTCGTGGAGAGATCTTTCTTGAATTTTCTCTTGTATAATATCCACCTTTTATAAGCCCTATCGATGAGTTCTATTTCTAAAACTACACGTGTCTAAAGAAAACGGAATTAAATAAAGAATTCTATGTCATATCAAATTTCAGTAAAGAAGTTTGTAATAAAATATTTATGAAACGGAAATTTAAAATTTAATATTATATGAATCAACGAAATTTCTTTTCTATAATTGCTATTGATTTAATAAATGTTAAATGTACAGTTGAAAATAATGTACATACATACATACATACATGTATGTATGTAGGTATGTATGCATGTAGGTTGTGAAAACTTGAGTACGTTTAATTTCAGGATACTTTGTTACATATGTAGATATAAAATAATATTATAAACAAATTGAATGCTATAACGCACTTAGATTTATTTAAGCAATGGCAATTTAAGGAGTAATTAAAAATTATTTTTTTTTGTAAAAATTATTTCAGGTGTAAAATAAGGTATTGTAACTATACTGCAGTATTTGTAGTAAAAATTAAAATTTTGAATTTAGATTAGAATGAAGACAAATTGGGCGTATTAACATTACCACGTTCGTATCAATTACCCAGCTGTTGAAATACATCAGGACAGGGGAATTCCGTAACTACAATCTTAATGAAATATAATTAAACAAAAACAAGTTAGTAGAATAAAATTATTCTAGAAAACACATACAGGATGATTGTTTGAATCTGTTCATTAAAAGTATTAGAAATTCTATTCATTATTTTTCCTTGAAAATTTTAAAGTAAGCATAGTCAACTACATATATTTTATTCAACGAAAGTATTTTCGAGTTACCCGCGCTTCCGCTTATACCGAAAGTCGCTACAAACTTCGTTACTGCAAATAGAATGGTGTATTTTGTATTACACATTTTGATTCTTCTACATATTTTAGGGAAGCTTTTATTAGCGTTCCTCATATCTAGATTAGATCTATTTTGAAATATTTCAAATTTTTTGAAAGATTTTCATTACACATCATACCATTTTAAATTAACTTTTCATTTGAAAATGCAAGTGATGATAGTGACACCGCTCCTAGAAGAATCCTTGAGCTTTACTAAATCGTTTACGGGTCGTTCAAAAGGTCATTTTGTTTCAGAGTTGATTCAGATCACAAAATTTTGCTTTTTTTAATATAAAACCCCATATCATTTTTAATACTTTAATATATAATTCTGCTATAATTAAAAGTTCTTGCTCGACTTGTCGAAAATTAATTACAAAGCCATCAGGTTTTTGGTAGCTATCCATAGAAATAGTTAATATCATGTATTGTAATGTTAAATAAGTTGATAATTCTTGTTATACTATTTAAGTTTATTACGAGTAAAAAAAGGATTAGATATGTTCAAAGAAAGATAGTTTAAGTTTATTTTTATTCGCAGAAATTTTTACAATGTTACTACCGACAGACATGGAAATTTTTAGGTAAATCGAGCAAAACCATTGGTAATAGCAAAACGTGTGAAGATAGGTATAAGGGATGTTGATACAGTTCTATAATAGAATATGAGAAAGATATAGATATTGTATTTGAGAATACAGTTTTAACGGTCTGAATCACCTCTGAAATTGAATGACTGTGTGAACACCCTGCGAACATGTTAAACTTATTTCAAAACTATGTTCGAAAACTGCAGAGATCTTACCTAAACGGAGAAAAAGATCACATCAATACAATAAAATTTACTCTATTAGGAATTTGTGGCATCTTATAATATATAGCACTAATGCTAAATTTTGTATTCCTATTGGAATGGATTTCATAAGCATAATTAATTACTGAATTTGCACTGTGAGATTAAAGTTAACTAAATAATTTACGTGCCCTAAAACCTACATAAGCTAACAACATCACAGTCGAAGCAGTAATAATCTCTCAACTCCTAATACGTGTTATGTAATACTACAATTTCTATGATTTAACAAGTCAAACCTATTGTTCGACTGAAGGCTGATCAGGACAGAGTGTTATCCTGAGAGAATGCACTGTTTCAAACACAAAAACTCTGAGATAAAGGAGTTGATAATTATTGTCTTATAGTAATAAATATCAAAGTGTATATATAGTACAGTATAATCGTGCATCTATTCTAAAACACAACTAATCAGAACCTTAGATCGCCTTACTTGACATCTATTTAACCACTGAGTGTACCTGTATAGTGTCTGCTACCTAATTTAAATATAAAAGTTAAATATTATATTAACGTCAAGAAAAAAATGTATATTGCAGCTATTACGGCAGTTCTATACAGCTTCACGTTGTTGTTGTGTGTTGCTGAATTTAAAAATAAGAGTTTGCTATATTTTGAAATTACAAACAGATTATTAAGCGAAACTTAAATAATTTGTGAACGAGGAATATAAGTAGCAAATTGCCCCATGCCCTAATAATTATCAATAACCATAATAAGGAATTAAGTTTTGCGTCTTTTGCATTATACAGAGCGTCTGGTGCCCCAGACCTTGTGGAGCAGATAGCAATCACTATGTTATCTGACCGTATTGTGAGGGTTTATTTCATACAGTTATAATTAAATACAGAAAACTTTTCAGCTTAAGGGAATCGCACTTAGTATGTACCTGTTAGATTGGAGTACAATTTGTTTAGTAATCTTGGAATTATCTTTGGGTCAGTTTTAAAAACCACTGCATTAGAAAATACCGGCTTTTAAAACTAATTTAGCGTGCAAAAAAGTTCTTGTATTATTATTTCAACGTAAGAGTTTTTTCCAGTGCAAAACTTTCGGCTGTATTGTAGTAGCTTGCACCGTTTTACAGTGTATCATTTCGTTTGTTTATGAACCTTCTTTTTTAAATATCCTTGTACCACCTAGGGTGGTGTGGTATTTAACACTATGGTCTGGCATTCGGAAGGTTCTAGGTTCAATCCCAGGGCCACTTCCTCTGCTTCAACTTTGTAGTGGTTTTCTACTCTCAAATCTGTTTCAAAACTATCCTTACTTCCCAAGAAGGGCCCAATTACCCATATAGAGGATAGTTCCGTATAAGAGAGTTTAATATATTAAGTAATATACACTCTTTTCTTTCCATATTGATCTAAGTAGGCTACACTGATGATGGATCCAACTAGATTCAAAACCACGACACGGAGTTCTTTTGAGACATTTGGCATGTATAGTCAGAATTTTCCTAACGGAAGATGCTTTTGTATTTTTAATTTATTTGGTGCATAATTAATTTTGACTTATAAAGGGTAGGCGATCTGTTGGCTTGTTCTTGTAGTGCGTGTTTACTCGAAATTGACAACACTGACGCGCTTGAGAGATATGTAGTGTCAAACTTCCCATGTAAGAAAAGAATCGTCTTACTTAACACTGAGAAATATTAAAGAAGTGTTTGCAAAGTGAGTGCTGTGTTGCAGAAACTGTACAAAAGTTGGAAACAATTTTGGTAGGAACGAAACTCCGTCAGGGGCTAGTATAAGCAAATTTATAAGGAAAATTTGTGAAACTGATATGGCTGTTAATAACAAAAGGTACTTTCGTGCTCATCTGGTTTGTACAGCCCGTTGCCCAATTTGCGTGTGAAAACTCAAGACCTAAACTTGTTACAGAGTACAACGACTTGACATTAGGTGCACTCTCCGAGAAGATTATTGCATAAAGAACTTGGCCTATTTGTTTACAAAGCGCAACTCGTTCAAGAGTTGAGGCAAAATGATCATCTACTTCTTTATCGCTTCTCTATGTAGACTTTATGTGCGTTGTAGAATGCGTTCATTTTGGTCACAAAATCATCTTTACAGACAAAAATTGGATACACCTTGTTATTTATATTAATAAACAAAACCTAGGATGGATCGTAAAAGAGTGGCTTTTGGAGTGACGCCATCATTTGTCCCTGTTTATTTTAAAATGAAGATGGTAACAGCATTATAGTAAGCAGGATGTGCTACAGAGGCATGATGGAGTTATTCTGAGCACTACTGGATGATTTGGACAACTGATGCACCTACGGAAAACATCCATCAAGTTATTCGTGAAATAGAGCCATAAAAAATCGATAATGAACTGCAAAATTAGGTTACGGCGATGGAATACTGCTTAGTGAGCCGCAGTAGTTATTTAATCGAAATGTTTTGCGTAAATAATTGGGAGGTCTACTTTCTTGAATAAACTAATAATAATTTAAAAATATTCAACTGTCTAGTTTTAAAAGCAATTTCAAGAGAAAATCAACAAATGGTCGTCTACCCTTTATACTAGTAGTTCGCACCGTTTTGCAGCTTACGACATTGTTTAACTAATTTTATCGTCGATTTTGAATCGCATTCCCTTTTTCGGAAATTTTTTGTAGCAAACGTACTCGCATTTAATTAAGTTAGTAAATAAGATTGTTAAAGATTCACCAATGGCAATAATGAATGAAATAATAGAAGTAATGAAACGAAAAAGAGGTTAAAATTTACAAATTTCAAATAATGTTAAGTTAAAATTCCGTGTGACAAAAAATTAAATAATTACCAAAACGAAGTTATTTAAGCAACTTGGTACGCTTGTAAATCGATGATCATAATTATTATTAGGGTTATTGTGATATGATAGCTCAATTTATTCGAGTCCGTTGGGAATTTTTTCGTTGTATGGAACTAATCATCTGTAAATTTGAGCAATTGATACTGTAGCGTTCTAGTTAACTAGAAGGGGATGTAAATGCATTGCCGTGTCTGTAATTTTAGATTTAGGGATTAGTAACCTTAAACGTCAACGTTCATTTATGTCCCATTCCAAATTCTTAATTAAGTTTATGCCATCGCAATAATGAGTTTTAAAATATTCTCGTTAATAATAATAATATACTAAGCGTCATTTTTGACCTCATAATTTAATTTTACTGACTTAATTACGTTTTTCTAATGGTTTTGTTACATTAAGCTTGCGACAAACGCGGTTTCAGCAGTATACTAAAATAAATATTTTTAATGTTGTCGTATATTCTTTTATTAAATTATCTTTGTTCTTTTTAGAGCGTCTGTATGAAGGCATTATCACGTTGCTCTGTCATAAGGAGATTTGTCTTATGACATAATCTACTATCTCTAAAACAAGAAGTAACTTTAGTAGATGAGAATGTCATATGCTGCTCTAAAATACAGACTAAAACGTCTACACTACTTTACAGTGGCATCAATTTACCTTGCAGTGTATCGTTTACAGTTAATATATACTATTTTTGTAGTCCTCTCCGAGTATTATTTGAAATCCAAAATTTTATAGAATCTTTAAGCTTTTAAAGTAGGTTGACATCCATACATAATTCATAAACTTATATTTTTACTGACCACCACTTATACTTCAAATTAGATCGAGAATTGCACTATGAGAGCTTAAGAATAGGATAACAAAAAGTCCTCTAGGAAAATTACAATAATCCTAGATATTTAACTAATTTTTCTACTTGATTACAAATTGTTAAGCCAAATATGAAAAATTCTCTCATCTTATGGAAGGTTACCGTTAGTAAAGTGTTCTTAATCAGTATAGTTAAACAAGTTGGTGAAATTGTTGCATGAAAATTCAGACGAGCAGTTTCATCAATTCCTTTTACTAACTCTAACTTTGGGTTCGACAAAAAGTTTCATTTTATCTTGAACAAATTTAATTAATCCTACCCAATACACACTATTGATTTTAACACTTGAACATTTATTTACAAGAATTTTCTCTTTCAGAAGTTACTTTCGATTTATGCTATATAAGGCCCTGCCTTATTATAATAATTAGTAAAAGAATTTGTTCGAGGGAAGTTTTATGATACCTTTTTTTTAATAAAATACAAGCAAAATTAACAGTAGTACATATTTCTCAAGCACAGTAAACATTTCAGCGCAACGAGTATTAGAAAAATTCAATATTGAATAAATTCATACGATAAACTCTAATTCTCAAAATGGAGTAAGGAAAGATGTACTTCAGAAAAACTTTCCTAGATTTTTAGAAGTTTATTGCCTTAAATTGGTGGGTGGTTCAATGTCACTCAACTAAAGTGTGACCAATATTTAAAAAGACGTAGAAAATATGGATGGTGATAAATTCCCAACGCAAAACTAAATCAAGTAAAAATGTCTTTGGTCTTTCAAAGCTCAGCTAGCAGAAAGGATGGATGGTAGTTTAAATTTTTGCAGAGTTAAAAGGGCGTATTATAACTGATTTATTTAATTTTAACGAAATATGGCTCAAAGTAAAAGAATGCGAAATACAATTTTCTGTTTATAAAAATCCCCAATAATAACGCCATAGAGAATTAATGAAAACAAAGGGGAAACATTTTTGCGGACTCTGCGAAAATCAGAAAACAAATATGTTTAGATATATACATATATATGTTAGTAGTTGTAAGATATTTCATATTTTAAGGACGCCCGTGTAATTGTACTGAAAGCACAAACATGTTTTATTTATGTACTATTTATGTATTAATTTATGTTTTAATTGATTTTTATCAATGACCTAATTCGGATAATAGTTAGTGTAGTTGTATTGTTTTCTACTAGTATAAAGATTTATTTTTAAAAAAAATAATAGTATTTATGCATTCTATGATAAAAACGTTAATCTTTAACAAATGTCAAGTAATCTCATACATATATCCCGTATGTTCGTGCAAACATTCGTTCGTATACATGTACACATTCATACCCAGAAACACATATGGCCACACAGCATATATCAGATATACCACTATATCAAACACGATTTTTAGATATAGGTAACCCACGTATTTGTACTTGAACCTTGACATCGAAAATCCACGATACATATGTATATCGTAAAAGAAATTAAAAATTGTCGTATATTGTCTAGAATTAAGATAAAGGTTGTCACATCCTGAAAACATATGGCTTTTAATTGACAAATAAATTAAATAATTATTTTCTAAGAGCATTTGGTCGCGAGTAAACCTGAAAAATAGGGAAGTTCACAGAATACAATAAGGCTGCAACAACAGTAATTTATTATTAAAAAATAAACTCTAAATAGGTAAAAGTAATTATACTCAACTTTAAAAGGAACAGAGTTTAAAGAGGTAAGGTATTTAAATAAATATCGTTAACTAGCAACTAAATATTTCAAAGATATATCATAAACAAGTAGGATTTTGGCTGTTACAAAACACAAGTAACAAAAACTATTATCTTAATTCGTATCTAAATGCAAACCTGCAATAGAGTTGTCAGACACAAGCTATAGTTACAGGAAAAATCCTATTCTAGTAAACAATTATATTTGTTAACAATTTATTCGAAAAACTTTGGATATCAAATAAACAGTATTTAAGCATTCTGTCGGAATTACAAAGGCAGCTCATTAATTTGAAAGTAGAACGCAGAGAATTACAAAGCCACTAGATATAAGATATAAAGATGCCCCCGAACGTGGGTTTAAAATAGACCGATTAAAACCAATTTACCAATATACAAAGGTACCTTGGAGAGACTGTATTGACCATCAAAGGTGTTAAATTAAATATGGTATTAAAATTTATTTAACTCTAAATTGCGTGTAATTTTATTTACAATTTTATACACAACAACAAACGAAAACAACATATTTAAAATGGCATCCTTGTACTTAGTGGCTCTTCTTATAAGCAAACGAGTGTCATTGCGAAAAGTATTACGATCAGCTCGCATCATGTCGGCAATGTCAATAATCCAACGTCTCAATTTTCTTACTGTCCGTGGCGTACACAAGTGTTTCCATGCACAGCCAACAAACAAACTCAACTTAGAGGAATAGAAATCTGTAATGTATTTCAAATAAAAGTACAAGTCACAATTATAAAATGGGTAAAAATGAATGTTTAGACAAATCTGGTAACCGATAGCACTGCAAAATTAAACACACAATAAGGTGCAACGTAAAAATTTAGAACATTCAAGCCTGCTCTTTGGCATACAAAGTCTGCGTACAATGCCACGGGTTGCTTTCAGTCAGAGTATGGGGCCGGGTTTGTAAGTTATATAGAGGAAGCAGGCTCCTGCAGTGTTCGTTGCGTGAAGTTATACAGTATCGGTTGTATAAATTCAATGAAAGTTATATTAATCTAAAACTAACTTGATATTAAGTAACTAGAGATGTGGTAATGTATACAGAAAGGATTATTGAAAAGGAATGGGTTGGATTTAGAAGGTTGTGCACTTTTATTTGTGACCTAGGTTATATATTTCAGTTGATCGTACACTGCAGTACGGTCTTCATCATCAATACTTTCAAAAATTAATTTTAATTATAAAAATTATTGTATTTGCTTTTCGGACATTAATTGTAATAAGAACATTTTAATTACACTTTGGTATGTAATTAGTACTGAATTCTAACTCTTACATTCATATGAGTTTAATTATTATTTTGCAGAAACCTAATTTTTAGTTTTGTTAAATAACTAATCCAGGTTCAGCTTTAATTTAGATTTATTTTTAATCAGCTGTGTTTGTATTTTAAAAAGCATGATATAAATTCTGTACAGATATTAATTTATACATATTTACATTTATTTATATTATAATTAAAGATTCTTTATAATAAACTATTTTATACAATGGGTATTTCAAAAATGATATTATCTTAGCTAAAAACCTTCACAGAAACAATTGTGTACTTTAGCCCTTTATTTTAAATCACGACAGAGGTCGTATGAATGCATTAATTTCGATTTCAACAAAAATCAATGACATTAACACAGCTGATTGTTCATTAAAGATGGCTGAGTTCGAACGTACCTTTGCGGTAACGGCTTTACTGTTTAATACCGTTATATTAATTTGCTATTTACAGTGCTAGTTGTTCGGTTATTAACGTCTTTGAGGCTTATTGACGAGTTTTAAGAATTCGACATCTTCAAGAAACTATCGAACGGTATGCTGACTCAAATAACGATGTTATTTCGAGTCGCAATGTCGTTTAGCCCGACGTTCTTCAACATCGAGGGGTGTTTATTTCAGGTAAGGATGACGCTAATAACCAAATTTAATTTATTGTTTATATTTTATTGCAAACGGTATGTATCAGCTGTTTGAAAAATAATTAAACCTTGTCAATTTCTCGTGAAATGTTTCTCAGTTAATGAATTTAATTAATTAATTTATGCCTTTTAAATAAATTTATTAGCTAGGATCCTGTTTTAATATACGTTTTCCATTAACGCCTTTTGGAATAACGAATACTAAACGGTTCTGTAATATTTAATTCAATGTATAAATTAAATACTGCGTCTCATTTGGATATTTTGCAAAATATTAAAACGGGTTTGCTCTTGAAGAACAATCAATAAGTCTTATTCAAAACCTTCTTCGCTTCACGAGAAGAAAAGGATGTCCAAAATATATAACGGAATACGAATTTTCACTAGAAGAGGGTTTTTTAAAGGTCTTTTTCATAACCTTCTTCATTTGAAGACAAGGAAAATACTGTTCCAAAATATAATATAAAACGGATTTTTTCGCTAGAGGAGCGTTTTTCAAAGGTCTTGTTAATAACCGTCTTCGTTCGACGGCAAGGAAAATACTCTTCAAAATATATAACGGAATACAGATTTTCGCTATAATAGCGTTCCTCAAAAGTCTTGTTCATAACCTTCCTTGTTCGAAGGCAAGGAAAAGACTTCAAAATTCGAATTTCTACCTTGTATTTATATGATTTTCCAAAGCAAGCATATTTCGACTTTATGTACACTTTGTCTTGTAAATCGAAAAATAAACATA
>JAHWXV010013565.1:0-11174 GCA_024586415.1 Phrixothrix hirtus | reverse complement strand
TAAGTGAGCTAGACCGATTAACTTACAAAAGGAAAACCAAATTTTAACTAGAAGCAGCTTCCAGTAAAATACAAATCCTTTAGACTAATAATAACAAGTTAAAGTTTTAAATTTAATTTTCAGAAATTAGCAACCTTTTACATCAAAGAAAGAAACAATAGTATAATAAAAGATAGACACTTGTAATTTCTAAGCCAAAAAATTATACTGAATAAAGGTATATCCCAAAATTTTGAAAACATTTTCTTTTTTTGAAAATCGATTTTAATTATATATTGTTGGGAGATACATGAGAACAACTTCTGCAAAAACGGTAGCAATCGCTCTAATGATTGCAATTTGATAATTTAATCTGTAATATGAACGTAACTAAGGCGTTATCCTTGTAAGCTAAGGTTTCTAAGCATAACTCCTACATTAAAACACAAGAGAATCGTAGAAACACAATAGTTCTATGAGCTTATCAATTCAGATAAAAAAACTGCATGTAGGCAATCGTAGAAACAATTAATTAAACTGATATGGAACTTCAATAATTTTTCCCAGCTCTTAGCCAAATTGGAAGCGACAATAGCAATAATAGAGAAAAACGGTATTACAAGTTGTCGCAATGGATCTCTAACACGACACGCCCACCCTAGGAATCAGCTGGCTGGTATCATATAAAAAATTTAGAAAAGAACCCCTAAAAACGAAGAAAGCTAATAATAACAAAACATACCAGGCGAGATCTGTTCTTAGCGAGGTAATTCTCAAGATAACATCATTTACTGTAATTAATAATTTAGTTAAGACATAAGGTAATTCAAAACGAAAAATCTGGTGTGAAACAACACACGCCTTTCTCTTACGCACATAGATATGACAATAATAGTGTCCACAAATGATTAGATTATTTACTACACTTATTTGGGTAACAATAATTGTAACGGTGGTCCATCCAAGTTACTGGACAGGCGAGAGGTTGCTTAACTCCGGAAATTTTCTCTGATAAATTGGTTCAACCCATTTTTTCAGAAAAACTGTTAGGTTCACGTAAAGGGGCATTGAATACATAATAACCATAGCAAATTTAAAAATAAAAGTTACAGCTGTTTTCGAGAAAATTGCAAAAAACTTAAAAGTCGCAAGAATAAAGTGGCACTCCGGTCATTCGATTTTACCTAAATTCTTAACGCCTCATGTGCAAGAGATAAAAAACTTAAATATTCAATTTCGTTCATATATCAAATTTAGTTTTTGAGAAATTTTGTTCGCAGTTAATACACTAAGTACTTTCGGTTACTCAAGTTTCGAAAATTTATTAGAGATACAGCTTGATTTATGTAAAACCGAATAAAGTAACCAAGAAATTTACTATGTTTTAAAAAAATCGTTATAGTTGATTTCAAGAAAATCGCGAAAAAAAAATTCGGAAAATATCTAAAAATGACAGAAATAAAGTGGAACTTCCGGTTATTCAATCTTAACCAAATTCTTTATTTGGCATACCAATGTAGTTACGGCCACAAATATAATTTTTCATTCAGCTAGAACGTTTAGTTTCATAGTTATTTTATCTTAAGTTAACGGTGCAGGTACTTCCGGTTACTCAATTTACGGAGAAGTTTCTAAGAAACGACCTAAATTTTATGAAAGGTCATTAAATGCGAAATCAATAAAATAAGTTTTAAAAAAATCTTTATAGCCGATTTTGAGAAAATCGCGAAATACCGAACATTCGGAAAATATCTAAAAATAACAGAAATAAAGCTGTACTTCCAGTTATTCGATTCTAACAAAATTCTTGATTTAGCATACAAAGGTAGTTAGGATAACATATAAAAATTTTCATTTATTTAAGACCTTCAGTTTCACAGTTATTTTAGTCACAGTTCACGGTACGACTACTTCTGGTTACTCGTTTTACGGACATTTTTTTGAGACATTATCTAAATTATATGAAAGGGCATTAAATACCTAAAAAATACAATAAATTTCAAAATATCTTTACAGCCGATTTCGAGAAAATCGCGAAAAACCAAAAAATGACAAGAGTTAAGTGGCACTTCCGGTTATTAGATTTTAGTGAAATTGTTACAGTCGCATGCGAGGATAGATACGAACTCAAATGTAAAATTTCGTTTATTTATGGCTTTTAGTTTTCGAGATATTTTAATCACACCCACACACCCGCACACACACACACGCACGCACGCACGCACGCACACATGCACGCACGCACGCACGTACGCACATACATACACAAATTTTCTTATCACCTACATTAATTGTAACCTTGTTGTATGTAAACAAATATGCTGTTTAAGATTCCATAATAAGAAATGGGGGTTACTATTTAAAAAAAATATCGATGACGTAATTTTTTGAAACATCGTCGAAAATCTTAAAAAAATATGCAAAAACTGGAAAATTATTTTTAAAAAAAATTTTAGACGGTTTTAATCGAATTTATGCGTTACTTTATGAAAGTACTGTATATAAACTTAATGATTTCCTCGTTAATTTACCATTAATTTAGAATAAATGCGATTACAAAATACGGTAATAGTGAGATACAAACGGAAAAAGCGTGTTCAACCGAAACTTCTACAAGAACCTTAATATTACCACTGTATCGATTACTGGAAACTGGGAATGATGTGAATAGTTAAACTTGTAGAGAGTTTAATGAAATCTTGCACACGATGATCATTACTAATGAAATTATTAACTTCGGAGCTACTTTTCAAATATGAACGCAATTTATTATCAACTCTACTAAACTACGTAAACGTAATTAAGCTAAAGTTTATTGCGCATAAATTATGTAATAAACAAGTAATAATAAAATAAGAATGTAAATGCAACATAAGTACTTGCACAATTTATAAAGAGCAAGGTATCCAGCTTTTAATTCAACTTTTTTAATTTCCCGCGAATGCACACTTCCTGGATGGTTGCATTATTGTAAAAGATGCACCCAAAGTCTGGTATTCTCTTTGTGCGGTCATATATGTGTGGCATACATTATAACGTCAAAATCAAATTTATAAGTTTTAATAAAGTTTTACTTTATTTGTTTACTTTGTTTATCGAATAAAAGTTCAAATGGCATGCTTAACAAAATGGTTCTTCAAGCCGGATTAGCTTAAACAATTAAAAGGAAATTATAAATTTTGTCGCACAACGCTTCGTTACTTCTAAGATCTTCTAAGTTACAATCGGCCAGAGCCAGGAATCGCACTACAATTCGATCGTATCAGATTGTTCCATCTCAACATCAGTCGCTTCATTGAATCTTATCTGCAAATTTCCATGTGAGTTATTTGATATATTGTATTTCGTATCTTCCCATTACACTTTAAATTAACTCAACTAAAGGTTTTAAAATTTTAAAACCCTAATCGCGTTAGTAATTTGCTATAGATAAGTTTATTGCATTGACAACCACCCTATAAATAGTTATCTAATTCTCCAGGGAAAAGTTACATTTCAAATCAATAAATGTTAATTTCTCGAAAATGTCGAATTTATGGGGGTGCACCACTACTATCCGTGATGCAGAAAATATGCCATTTTTCTGTGATAATATAAGCCACAATTGTTATGTTGAAAGATAGAACAATATCTCATTATATAGTTAAATGTCTTAAGAAGACAACGACGATAAGCGTTTTTTAATTTTTTATTTTTTAATACATTTTTAATTTCTATAAAGTACATATAGTTCCAATTTTAAAATTCGATATTCGTTTTTCAAAATATCTTTTCGTCATTGCCTAGCCACCGATGTAAGAAGTTTCGACAAAAAGCTAAATTCATATAATTAATCAAAAATTATTACAAAATGTAACGCGTGTAGATGGGTTTTTAAACAAACAAAATAGAAAATAGGCAACCCATTTTACATACTTACAATACACTCGCAGAGAGTCATATTCCATTATGTTAAATAAACAGATTAGCAGAGGATTAACTAATTTAGTAACAAGTTAGGTAAAGCAAAAATGTATTACAGGTAATCGAGAAATGAAGTTTTCAAAATCTATTGATTTATAAAATTATTTCTAGGCTAATTTTTTATATTTTCTGTTAAAATTAATAACAAATGATGTTATACATAAACTGCAACCGTTGATCAAAATTAACATTACATTATAAAAATAAAATTTTTATTATTAATCGTGATTATAATAAATTACATAAAACATAAAATCAAATAACAGGAATAAAAATTAAAATGAATTTAATATCATACTAAAAATAAAGTGTAACTACATACAATTAAACGTGAAAATTAATTAATTAAGATAATCGAAAATTAAATTCTCACAAAATCAAAAAAAAATTACTTACACACCAATGCTATACAAAGTATAAGTATATGGTTTTCAAACCCGATCATGGTAGGTAAGAAAAGTTTAAAAAACATACCTTCTTCTCGGATAAAAAAGTAAAATCGTAGGTCCCATGTTAATGTGGTGTTTGGCACGTTAAAAATCCCTACTGGCGGTGGAACTCCGCCAGATTCGGCAATATTCTAGTAGGCATGGCGAAGTCTCTGCCAGAAAACAAGCAACACGGTATCTGGCCATCGTCGCGTAAATTTATGAGGGTGGTTTAAGGTTGACCTGAAATTCAATTTTTTTTATGACGTGCTTAGTTAGAATACAATTCTGGTTTAACTCTGAGTGATTTCCATTCATTTATACTCTTGAAACATTTCATTGGCGGGCACACATCCTGAAATGACGAGAAACTATAACACAATGTCGTTAGTGAACTAAAGCGTTATATCTAATGTTCATTGATTGTAACTAAAGAGTCTTTCAGAGGTGGCTGGTCCTGGATGATAACCCTTCTTTCGCAAACATCTTATTATCACAAAAATTTAATTAATAAAAATGTTCCTTAATTCATGCCCTCTAATTTTACGAGGATCAATTAATTCAGGTAAATTAGTTTGTTACGATGTTTTTCCCAAAATTCAGTATTTTTTAATTGTTTCAATATGTATTCCTTTTGGAGTTCACACAACAAAATAACACAATTCTCTTGAAGTAATGTTTAACTGTCCTTGAATTTCGTACATGTAATTGTCGTTTTCCTTTAATTTGATGCAGCCTTCCTTTACTTCGAGGAATTTTATAATTCCAACTTTTGTAGCTTGTGTTGGTGTTGTAAATCGAGCACTATAGGGACACTTTATTTCTAAAATAGAATCGTTTCCAATCATTCCCATTAGGGCTTGCTGCTAAGAATGGATTGTTCTTATCTACAAAAGGTTCACATTGATCAACTTTTAGCCCCGGTACTTCTTCAAACTCTCATGTAGCCCGATCTTCATTTTCAACGCCGTACTGTGTTGCTATCGATCCATAAAATTCTTTATAAACGAAATTTTTGACGCTATTGGCTGTTGAAGTTGTACATCTCAATTTACATATTTTTCCAAAATTAGATGCAGTTATTCGTTTTATTCGCATTTGCTTCCAGTACGTATAATTTCTTTGTCCAATAGATAAATCTTGAATTTCGCCTCGGACTTCTTTTTCAAGTTCCTTAAGGAAACTATGTCGTTTTTGTTGCAACATTTTATCATCCATGTCTTCTATGTTAGCTTGGGTCCCATAATCCGCATCTTCGCTATCATGTTTATTAAACAATTTTTGACGTTTAATTTTGTAAGAAAATTATCATCTTCTAGTGTAAGCGGCACTTCTAATTTTTCTTCTTCTCTCTTCGTGTTGTTTAGCGCACTTCCCAGGACTACGTACTCCAAGGTTTCATGCAGTTGGGAGTGCAGCAAACCATTTGAATTGAAGGAAGTTACGGCAGCTTCGCAGTGAGACATATAAAGTCTCTTTTACCGGCAACAAATTTTGCAACTAGTGAATTAAAGGATTCTACAATATTACTATCCACATCTTCTATCAAGCTGCTTGCATGCATACCAACGCGATTTAACGCTTGTTGGAGATCGTCGAAAATGGAAGTGTTTCTAATTTTTTGCGAAACATTGATTTCGTTGCTTTCGTTTCCTGTACAGAAATACTCCGCACAGCTTGTATGATATCCGAAAATGTGGTTTAGGCTATTTAAAGTGCCCTTTTTCAATGACAAAAATTTTTCCGTCTTATCAATATTTTCAATTTTTCTGAACGTTATAGCTTTACTGATACCATACCTAAACCTTAACAGATTATTATTTAAAAACATTCTTACTGCTGAATCTACTTTGGGCTTTTTACAAATTTCTTTAATTTTGTTACAATATTTGCGCAATATATGATTGCGATACTCTATTTTTTCTATTACAAATTGGGGTCCATAAGGGGCCGCATCTTTAAGTTTTCGTGTTACATTACTATCCCCGTCACCAATTACTTTGTTGTATATTAAACCATGCATTTCCACTGACGATTTAAACCCGTCGACTATTACTGAAGCTTCCATTGCAGTTATAGAACCAGACTAATTCTTGTAGCATTCGTGTTAAGTGATATTTTTGGCTCCTTCTTGGCGCACACATATACTATAAAACTTGTTTTTCACGTCAATATCTAGCACCCTTTTAGTTCTCCATCCAATGATACACGCAACACCAGACAATGCGTGTAATATGTGCTCCGTGTACTATAACCGCAATTGGCCCTAAGTCGTTGGATTCTACGTCTCTAACTTTCCTGGCTAATATTACTTCATCTTTACCGCCAGCAGTTATTTCATCCCAAGCAAGATTTTTCAACCCTTTGTATACTTTGTGTTGATAAGTTAAAAATGTTGTGCTTGAAATTAGTGGAATATTCAACATTGAAGTAATTTCACTGAGGCAAGTGTAACTTCCTCCCATGGAAATGATCCCTGTAAGTGATAATTATTGTAAGAAGTGTATAAATAGCCAACTGCATTCACTTTTGAGTTTTTTTGTGGATATAACAGTGTTTGCCAAAATACTGCATATAAGTATATGAAGTATTATGTAGTGTATAATGGAAGCCTATGAATAAAGGCGCTATTTAAGATTATCAGGAAATAGGACTGCACTCAAAGTCTTATAAAATAAAAAACTGTTATTAGCTAAAGATAACTTTGAGATAAAATGCTGTATAAAATTTCATCATTCTATGATTTAACGGCATACTCTTCGATTGGATGTCATTTGTTTTATGACAGTTTTGAAAAACCTTTAATTTTTTAGAAAATAATTAGAACAATGTCATGCATAATTTAAATTTTTAATTGACAAAATTAAATTACTACAATATTAACTGGATTACCCGACACTGCGGCTGTCGTAGCATCCAACTGCTCGCCGTTTTACGTTGAAATGTAGATATTTAATCGCTAAAAGCTATTTCAGTTTTATCTAAGTAAGCCTTCTAATCGTATTACGGCTGACTATAAGTATATTTAGCTATAATCTTCAGTTTTTTCAAAAGCGATTTACTGACAAAGACATAACTATTTATTAATTATTGAGGTAATTGAAATATTTTGAAGATCAGGTGCCAATTGACTAGCTTGAATATGTACTCTTACGATGTAAAAGTATATAGAACTAATTCAAAATAAATGAATTTCTTAAAATTCATTTTATAATAATTAAATATAACGATAAATCTACTAACTTTTTTCCATTGTCAAGGTGTAATTAACTAAATTAGCGAAGTAAACTTATAGATACATATATACAAAACTATATAAAACAGCTGACGATTGCAAATTCTAACTGCATTTTCATTTATTTGAGCTTTCCCTAATTCAAATAACACAATTGTTTAGAAATAAACAAAACACATTATACGTAAATAAAAATAAAAGGATCGCCACTCTTTATGCTTTGCCAAACATCCTTTAGCAATTAGGTATATACAACAAATCACTCTATGAAATTCAGTTGTTTCCCAAAATGGTAAATAATGCACTCCATGAAAGGAATGCAAATCCTCTTTACATTGCACAAATTTTATTCCTTCGCAGAGCATGTGGACAATTGTTATGTTTTGAAATTGAAAGTATGTAAGTAGGCAACTTTAAACACTCCACAAAGAAATTTAATTTTAGTGATGCGCACCCGAAAGGCAACTATTAAAACGCCCAAGTTCCTTTAAAATACGTTCAACAATATTTAAAATCTATTTATAAAATTTAAAGCTAGAAATATATAAAGGTAATATTTTTGATTACACATTAGAAGAAAATGGATTGTTAATTTTAGAACCCATAATAAGTGATTTTGAAGAAATACAATAATAGAATGTTTTACACAAAATGATGAGGTGAATTTACATACCGAGAGGAATTCGAAAATATTTATTACAGTTTTATTGCAAAAGTCAAACATATCACTCTAAAATCTAAGTCAAATTTGAAAAATGAGACACGACCTTTAATTTCAAATAACAGTCATTTAAATGACAACCTGTTGCGTTATATAAATACAAATGACAATAATTCAAATATTGAATTGCCTAAGATATAATTTTCCGTCTTTTTTGGATCCTATGGCAAATTCTCCAGTTTCATGACACATTCGATTCACGCATTAACAAAAATCAATGCGAGATATATGTTCCATTATCTGAAGGCATCTTTACAAACGCGCTTCTCTTAATTCACAATCATACAAAGCCGCTATTCGATTAAAAAACCTATTTAAAATGTCTTTTGTGCAATTGTGTTATCTTGACGATAACATTTTAAAGCACTTGCGCTCATTGGATTATTTGAGTCAGCTAGTCAATCAATGGGATACGTTGCTAAAATTCATTACGACTAGCAAGCTGGAACTATTGCTCGTGATTGGGAAGTATAAAAATTCGAGGGTGATTCTCCAACTTTCAGGAAAATGACTACATTTCTCGAGGGAAGGCCAATATGCTGGAAACTTTAGAGTTAAGTTGGGTCAACTCATACTGCAGCTTATCATCTTCTAAGGTATCATAGTACAGTAAATCACAAAATAAATCTAATCCATTCCCTGTGATAAGTATACAATGTTCACGTTTCTGCCATTTCGTTTACGTTGATTTTGTTTTGTTGTCATTTGTTCGTTTATTATTGTGGCTGAGGGTTCAGGAGGCAGAACTTCCTTTGACCCTCTTGGACTAGCACTGTTATATAGCCATTTTGCCATGCCTACTAGAATTATGCCGAATCTGGAGGAGTTTCACCGCCAGTGGGGATTTTTAATGTGCCAAACATAACATTGACAATGGACCTACGATTTTGCTTCCTTATCTGAGAACAGGTCATGTTTTTTAAATTTTTTCCGTTGAAAAATGTACCGGCATCGATCAGGTTTAAACCCGCGTCCCGTGTGTGTAGAAGTTTGTTATTATTCAATAAATTTTGTTTTAATTTTGCCGTTTTTGCGTCTGATTAATAAATAAATCAATGTTAGAAAATAATGCTTTAGTGACAAACGTTTACAAAAATGCGTTTTTCGAAAACGGTTGCCGTGAACAACCTAACACAACAAACCGTTTTTGGCAAAATATTTCTCTTTGCTATTATGCTATTAAAATTATCAAATTTCGAAGCATTAAAAGCTGTGATGAAAATCGACTCAGTAACGCCCCCAATAACCGATACCTCCGAGTGTTTCCTAATTTTAATTTCGAAAATTGCAGCAAAGCGGTCAGTCATGTTAAATACTAAATGAATCTCTCGTTTTATAGATATGATTGGAAAGGCATTTTTTTGACGCCACCCTTAGATAACAGTATATTTATTAGGAATCTTTTTAGGAAAAAAATTGGTAAAACTTTCTTCTTAAATTTATGTCTAGAATATGTAACTTCTATATATTTTAAAATGTGCCTAAGCTTTCTTTCGTATTTATGTAAAGACCAATGCATTTAAAATAGATTAGCCAATTAGGTGCGTTACTAGTACCGGGTGGTAAAAAAGTCCGGAATATTGCAAATAACTCAAAAACGGTTTTATTAATTTTTACGAATATTTTTTGGCCGATACAGTAAAAAATTCTAAATCTAGGGGAAGAACTTTCGTTGGCGTAGTTATAGGGTAAGCAACAAGTATGGTCAACTTTTTATTTTTAAATGGGACACCTTATATATTTTTATGGATGTTGATAGAACTCTTTAGTACAAATTCAGCGATATACGATTTATTATGTCTATCTGTCGAAATTACAGATTTATTGCAAATAAATATTTTTATTTAAAAATTTACGTGGCCATGCTAATCTAATGACATTAAAAAAACAAACCAAATTATTTTAAGAACGTCAATTGTATCAGTATTTTTTCTTGGAAGCAGTTTTAAAAAGTTTTCAGGATAAAATGGTAGCGTTAAGCGAAAAATAAAAATTCAGATTTTGATGATAGTCGGATATGGTGAGCGTAAAAGAACGCAGGAGGAGGTATGCAATTTATTTAACAAACTTTATCCAACTCGACCTGGAATAACTCAGTCTTGCGTAAACAAGGTGGTGAAAAAGTTTAACCAAACTGGTAGTGTTAAAGACCGGCCAAAATCTGAACAACCAAAGATAACAACTGGCGGTAATAAAGCCCTGGATATTTTAATTGATATGCAGGAAAATCTCCAGCAATCGTTTAGACAGTTAGCGTCAGACACGATATCTGCCATCAATCCATGAAAAATTTATTTGAAAGTGAGAAAATTCGACCTTATAAAGTCCATTTGGTACAGGAACTTTCCGAAGGCGACTTCAATCGAAGATCAGAATTTTGCGAACGCCTTATAGAGACATGTAATGTTAATCCTGATTTTGCCAACAATATCTTGTTTTCGGACGAAGCCACTTTTAAATTACATGGTTTTGTCAACAGGTATAATTGTAGGTACTAGTCTGCAGTTAATCCACGATGGATGGAAGAAGCTCACACTCAAAAGCCGCAAAAAGTGATAGTTTGGACATGCATTTTTGGCCATTAACTAAAATAATTATATGATATTTTTAATAATCATAATAATACTTACATGATTAAGAACTATGCCTATAGAGAATCCATTCATTCAAGTAAATCAAGTAATAACAATATTATACTTTTTAATTTATAGCTTTCTTTACTTAGCCAATCAAGCCTGAAAAAACATTATAATAAAATAGTTAATGAACTTGATAAAGTATATATTTTGAAAATATAATAAAGGCTAATATCTATTAACTTTATACTAAATTTATTTAACTAAATATA
>JAHWXV010013534.1:0-22958 GCA_024586415.1 Phrixothrix hirtus | reverse complement strand
CCTTGGAAATTTTTTTTACAAGATTGAAATACATTTTAAAGGTTTAATGAGAAACCCTCAAGGTTTGAGCTGTGAGTGTCAGATCTATTGCTTGCCAAAATAATATCGTAATAGTTCGAAGAGTTCTTCTCACTCTTTGAATATTAATAACTTTTTTTGGCGCACTACTCGGCTGAATAAATTCTTGTTTGGTGCGACCATCAACGTTTGATGAGGGTCCCGGTGACAGTTTATTGATGAATTTTTACAAATGGTTGAATCTTCTTGCACAACGCAAAGTTGGGACAAACTGAAGCTAGATTAATACTTTTAAATAATAATTAATTATTCCTCCACTTATTAAACTTAAACTTCTGAAATTAAAAACCAATAACTTTCACTGCAGACAGTATTATTGATAATATATGCACAATATTTGCATAACACGTTACACGTCGAAGTTGATGTTGTATTTCATATTTTCAAACTTCTAAAGAAATAAATTAATCCTATTTAATTAAAACTTCTTGTTAGAATATATAAAAATTTCAGTCTTACAGAAGCTTTGGTAGTTATTTAAATTTGAAGATAATGGTGGGGATTAGCATAAGCTGCCTATTTTTTTAAAACAAATTTATAATGATTCATTACGCTAGTTAGTTATTATTCAATATTATGGAAAATTTGATATTCATGTTTATTTTAAAATAAATATTTTGGAAACCAAAAACCCTGGAAATCATAATTTTCAACTTTAATCAATATTACTAATTAGTTTTGCTTGCCTGTTGTGTGTACTATGATTTGTTATTTAAAAATTTTTACTCTATAATAGCTGGACTAATTTCGGTAGGTACTACTGCATATTCGGGATTAACACAAAATAAAAAATTAATCAATTTTTAATTGAAACAAAGGCACTAATACCCAAATGATTTATTAGCAATTTGTCACGCATTGCAACATTGAATACTGAATTGTATAGAAGCGTAATTTCACTACAGCTACCATTGACAACGTAGCAGTAAAGAGATAATAATTATCTCAATTGTTGGCACGCAAGAACCATTTTGATTTAAATTTCTATATGAAACTACGGGAAAAATTAATTTCCGAATTTAGGACAAACATTTATTATTAACTGTTGTTAGTTTACCAATTTATATAATCCACGAGTTTCATCTATAATTGCTGCCGAGTACATTATTTTCATAATTTCTGTTTTATATTGGTTTTGGCCGATGCGTACATTTTGAATATTTTGAGAAGTTTTTACTGTAATTATATTGAAAATTATCTTCCTAGCAATTTATATATTAAATAAACGAGGTCTACGATAGAACTTTTTCAAACAAAATTGCTTCAGTTTCAGTTAAAGATCGCTTTCAACATAAATCAAAATTATTTGGATTCCACGTGCAAAATAATCGTATATAAATAGAAAATATAAAGGTACAGAGCAAACGCTACAAAATGTTTATCTTTTATATGGAAAGCAGTGATGTAACTAGACGTATCAAAGGTGTTCAAATGGCACGTTAATTATACAAGAATTACATTTTTTCAAAATACTTAGCGGCACACTTTACACTCCATATACATAAAATTGTTGCTAAACTATTCCTTCCGCTTTTCTTCAGGAATAGAATTGCACACTTCTTCCCAAGCAGTTAAAAGTTTAACACTGAGGTGTAAAATCGGAAGCGGACCAAGTCTTGACTGTATGGTGGGTGTTGCAATAATCTGACTCCAAGGACCGAAAATCTTCAAGAGTTTGCCGAGCATGCTTAACTAGTGCATGGTTAAGACATAATCTTTAAGTGTGTTAAATGGACAGATAGGATGCCATATAACAACCCTCTGTTGCACTATGCTATGTATTTATTGTAATTTTAATAATACCACGCCTACCTAAACAACAGTTATCGATGTTTTAACGGACCACGATTATCTAGTCATAATCGGATAATCTTCGTCTTCGAATGGCAATGCGCGACTTAAGAGTTCACTTCCGGTTACTACTAAAAATATTTCAATGCTTTATGCAGTTATTCACTGTAGATCATCTTGGTTCAATCGTTAACTGGCGTGGTAGTAACAACAAATACACTTTATAAATTTGTATATGCCGTTGCAAGATATTGTTGTTTATATTCTACGGTTGTACTATGTACATGAGCACAGGGCGTAGGAAATACTTGCCCAAATTTTTCCACTTTACATTTCATTTAATAAAGATGAATAGAACGTTCTTAAACTTTGACATTTTGTTCTCACTGCAGTATCTTTTAAAATCCAAAAGCACACAGGTTTTAGAGCACTACCAGCGACACAAAAGTGAGACATTTTCCAATTCTTCTAAGTTGTGGGAAGCTGGGTATTTTTACAAGTTTACTGAGTCTCTTTTCTTGGGTAGTTTTGCTTGGTGATATATGGAAAGGACACTGATGTGATTTTCCTATACTATTCTCTATCCGAAGGTTTTGCTAAACATTCTAGTAGTTTTACATCGCTAATTCATGTACCGTATGTTTTCACTAAAAACAGCACGGTAAAAATTCAATTTTGTCCATTCTATATCATCTACTAGTTTATCTAATTTTAAAAAATCCGTGTACGGATTTTTTGTTAAAATCTCTGCATTTTGCAATTGATCTAACTTCAGGGTGCCTTAAAAACTAACGCCTACCAAGGTATTTGTGTGGGACTATCAATATTGGCTGCTAACGTAATATTTCGTTGACAATCCAATACCAGTTGTTTAAAATAATTATGCAAATATCAATGTTTCAACAGCAAAAACTGACACTTACGTCTTTTAGCCCCAGCTAATTTGTCAATGTAGCTATTAAAAAACAATATTATACAAAATTAAAGATACATATTATATCTATAACAATAAAAATTACTGAAATAGTTATTTTCTGTTAATTGTATCAAGAATATTTTTTTAAATAATTGCTAGGCATGCTATCACAATAAAGTCATACATCCAAAACTGATAACAACATACTATGACGGTTGAACAACGAATGGAGTTAGAGTTGAATCCTTTGATCCCCGATCCATCGTTCTTCGTGGGCGTCATTGAAACCAAATATTTTCCAAATCAATTTTTATATAAAATTAATATTCTTTACATATATCTAAAACTAAATGGTACATGTCATATGACCGAAAAATTGTATTTCAGTCATCTGACGATGGTTTAAGTATTACAAAACCGAAATATATGAAGGCATATTAATTCTAAATATACATATATAATTTATAAATGATTTGGTTTAAGATAATTTATTTATTAATTTAATCATTTTCCAATTTGGTAGGGCCGTCCGCAGAAATTTTTCCTGGGGTGGTCAATTTTTAAAAAACTGGACCTTTTTACTTTCATGTCAAGTTTTGGCATAAAGTCAACGTATCACTCAGTCTTCTCCATCTCCTTCTTTCACTTTTTTAAAATAGCTGAAAGCTGTATTATAATTACTAATATATAATATATTTAAAATCAACCCAAAATTACAGATCTTCACAAAATAGAGGTGGCTGTCAACCCACCTCGACCCCCCATTGTATATGGGCCTGTTTAAGTAAAATAGATTTTAATGAGTAGAATAGTTCTATTCAAGTTAGTACCATTTAACACTTCCCGCAAGTTCAAAAGCTGCTTTTCTAAGATTTATAGATGAACCTCTTTAAAATATATTTTTCTAGCTGCTTAAGCTTATCTTTCAAAACGCAACACCGGCCTAACGATTCTTTTTTTATGTTTGCCATGATCATTTTTGATTTTAAATTTCTCAAAAATATTATTTTTAGTATATCATGTATTCTACATACTTAATTGAACTCAATGTCCTTCTAAATATTTGTAACACTTTTTTTGGAAAGTACGCGGCTGTGGGTGCAGTCAAATTTGAATATAATATATTTGCTGAGCCATTTTAGTAGATTTATTATTACTTGACCGAACATATTGTTATCAATTCACCGGATATCACGTACAATGTCCTGTCGAAATCCTTCTAATTTTCAAGGAATGCTTCCTTAAACTTTAGATTTCAAGTATTTCAAATAAAAAAATTCACTGCATCCTAACCTCGCAGCCAGAGAATGTTGCAGTTTCATGGAATGGAGCTGCTTAGCTCATGTTACAGTCTTGCTGAAATTCGTCAATCTAGTATGGCCAAAATATCCTATGATTACGCCTCAATAGATCACTTTACCATTTGAATGGATGTAAAACTGTCTGAGGAACCTCAGATAAACGTCAACGGTTGACCTGATTCTAATTTAGGTCCTAGCTATGAAAATAAGTTGCATTAATCATAGCTAAAATCACATCTAATGAGATTTCCAGAAACTAATCTGATTAAACAAACTGCCGCAAGGTTTGTTTGCTTTATCCCAAAGCGCGTCTATTATTTTATGATTCCCATCTCATGCTGAAAATATAAAGTATTAATGCGGCTTCTAAACTGTATGTGTACAAATTAAGCAATCGTGGGTGATACAAATTAGGACATATGTTTAACTTCCCAAAAACATGAAAATACTTACTACTTAATTTGGAGCTACTGCATAAAAAAATTATGTAAATACGTTTGTAAAGCATGGCAAGAAAATTCCACTAGAATTTAAACTACAAGCTGATAAGCGTTTGCACATTCAAATTTGTATACAGGGTATAAACAAAATAGTGTAGGATCTTATAGCATGGGGTAGGCAATCGAAAATAGAGCAAAATAGATGGTATACATTTTTTCGCTACCTCCACTAGTTAGCAAGATATTACAAATTAAAGTTATTGCATCTTGACAACCTTTCATTGGAATTATCTTGATCATATTCTGTAAACAATTTCCCGCAACGAGAGAAAGTATGTTACTGGCGCCTACTCAGACATATCGTTGAGGGTTATAAATTATAAAGATTATTACGGGCTGAAGTAGCAACCAGAAACCGTGGTACGTATTTTGTAAAGGCAACTGTCCTGAATGACATTCGTGTTCAACTATGAGAAATCGTAACGACATTATCAAATTTGCTTTGTGTACAAGTTTTCAGTTTAAAACGTAATTGGCTAATATACATAATTATTGAAAACTTTATTAAACGGCAAATACATGAGCGCGAACATAAAATTGTACACAAGCAAAGTTTAATAATCGTGTATTATTTTAAAGAAATAACAGTGAGGTACTCAATATTTTTAATAAACCAGCAAACGCGGAATTACAAAACATTCAGCAATAACTTAGTACACATAGATCTAGCATCAATAATAACGAATTTTAAATTTGAGTAGACTTTAATTATAGCTAATTAACATATGTTCATGATATTTTTTACCAATAATAAAGAACACACCTAACTTTACGCAATTCTGTACATAAATACATACTAAATAGGGTAAAGTTGAACCATCTCTGATAATAGGTGTCAATGCGCTACTAAACTGTTTACGGCCATTTGTGAATAACTATTACGGTATTTGTCTTGTTTATGAATGACTTTAGGCATTGCCGCGTTTCCTGTTTAGTAAAATTTAAAATTTTATATAATATATTTAATGGGATAACCATTATCGTTATCTAAAAATAAGAATAAGAATTATATTCTGGACAACATCCGACTAAAAATATTGCCGCGATAAAGTTTTAATCTTCATCAATTTTTTTCAGGGAAACCAATAGATTTTGGACTATTTCTGTATACAACCTTTTTTTTTTGTATTGATGTCTTTTAGCACCTGTTGCAAGAACATGCATTATTTTCTTTACACCCTGTATAAGAACTACAGCTTTTGTTGCACTTACATAGCGCATAAGTCGATACATACACATGAAATAAATCGGTCATAAACAAATTCAACTTAGTGCTCTGAATTTAGCACCTAATTTGCGATGTCCAGTAACATACACATTATATTATTTACATGACATTAAAAGCTATTCACAATTTAATAAATATTAAAAAAAAATGTTTTCAAGAGTATAGAGGACGGAATGGTCCCAGAATTCCATTTTGAACAGCAAGTGAAGTCCTTTGATATTGTAAGATCCCTACCATTTCGAGTCAATTTTTTTCCTAGAGCGTCAAAGAAGTATTTATATCCCAAGCCTCATCTTTTGATATATCACGCGTTTTCTTTTGTAGTAACTTCAATGATATAGCCGAATTCCTAGAGCGTGTGTTGGATGTTTCAATTAACTGATGGATCAATTCATGTTATACCTTGTTTAACACGTTGTTTAAGTCAGTGGTGGTCAGTGTGTTACTGAATAAGCAAAGGAGCAAACAATAATTTAATTTAACTGTTTTAAAACTTCGTTTTCAAGCAGTTTCAACCGGTACAAAAGAAGGTTTTAATTACCTTTTCAAAGCGATTAAGAATTTACCTAACTGTATTTTGTTTACATTTCTTTTATGTAATCGTGGGCAAAAACCAGGTCAAGTTTAAGCAAATATTTTAATAATAACTAAACGAATAATTACATAAGGAAATATTCAGTAAATTGAAATATAACTGTAATTATGAAAATTAAATTTTAGGCTGTTAATTATATACTTAAATAATTTTTCAGGATAGAACTTTCAATACATGTAAAAATAAAATTTTAAAAGTTATTACTGTCTTTAGATTAAAAGGATGAATCAAAAACTTATTAATTCACTCACTGTTATAAATTTAAACTTTAACAAAACATTTACATATGGCGTGCGTTTTCTACGATCTAATTTAGTTAATTCAATCTGGTTGGATCGTGTCAGTTAAACTTTTATGATTTTTAAGCAAAGATGTAGTTGGACTCCTATCTTGAACTTGATAGTGAAATCTTTTAATCAGCTAACTATTCTTTCTACATTTACACGGCACTTGCACTGCCCACTTGTTTTGATTACCTAGTAGATGAAAACTGGAACTCCAAAGACCTCGGATTTCTGGTGATGCTTGATGGCAACAAATTTTATAAAACTTGTCTTCACCAATCATGTGTATTAATTCCTATTTATTAGAAATTCGTTAAGTTTCCCACGGTTTGTTGTAAATTTTATTTTATAATTTTTCTGGATATTTTCCGTATTTTAAGGAAGTATTTTAGATTTACCTTTATTAATTAAAGCTATAATATCTTCTTATGTTGATTACGCGTTAACTAATGATTTAATTAACGTGTAATGAACAACGTATTGGTTTAAGTTCTTCCCACCTTTGCCATTTTCTCTATCAATTTTGAAAATTACGCATGGTGAACGAGAAAATAATTTTTTCGCAACTCCGATGTGTTGACTGTAAAACAGTACTTGTAAATACAGATGAGTTTTCTTTTTATCTTTGTTTTAATTCTTTTTGCTTCTTATGCCAATCCAACTGTTGATATTTTTTAAAACTTTGTCCCTTCGGGTTCTTTTCAAAATCAGTTGCAGCAGTTCATATTTAGATTCCTGTAAAGTATACCCTTATATTCAGGAATTATTTTGATGTATTTATTACATGTGGTGGGCATTCTTTGATGGGTCAACATCAGGCAGGATTCTAGTCGATGATTCAATACGATTGAGACTTTTCATTCTACTTTTAATTTCTTGGCGTGGATTTAGATTGTCAGTTAAATGCAATTGAGGTACATTTTCAGTTTTCAGTATTCTATTATGATTTTCTTTATCAAATACTTTTCTAATTAATATATTTTCTTTAATGATTTAAGTTCCTGTTTATCCTTGTTTTTCAAATATATCCTGATCGACATTCCGGCAGAATTAGATTTGTCAAGCTACAAAAGATTGTTATAAAATCACTTTCGGTTCTGGTACGTTAGATGTGTTTCATTTTTCATTTAGATTTAGTACTAACGATAATTTTGGTTTTCATGTTTTGGTGCAGTCCAAAGTTGATTCTTTGCTTTTAACAAACACCGTAATTGTTATAAATCTAATCATTAATATAAAAATACCAATATTACTCATTTATTTAGTTTTAAATTCTGAAATTGTCAAATGCAACTGGGAAGTAGAATTTGGTATAATAAAAACATTGTTATTCTGCCAATTATATTTCTGAAGGCAATACGAAATAAAAAATTATCAATTACCGTTAGTTTATATTTTGTAATGCTGGAAAATTCTACCTTTCTATACCTAACGCCATGAGTTGGTCGCAAATAATATCAATGTCAGTTCTCCCGATGTCAATTTTCTAAAAATGAAGTTTTAACGTTAGTTTATGAATATGCAAAACATTCAGTATCGCAAAATGATTTTATGCCTTAAAACTTGTCATTTTGGATGAGCTTATGTCGGCTATTGCTTCAAATTATCTTTTTCCGTACAATTGGTTTTATATAAAATATTTATAGAATACTATTGGATTAATAAAAACAAAAATACAGCACGGGCGGTCAGTAAATGTTAAATTATTTAAAAACTTCAGAATTAAATATAGGTGTGTAACGGTAACGTTCAAATACAATTTAAGGGAAACTAAAATTCAGCTTATAATAAATAAATAACAATTTATATTAATATATAATGAGAGATACTTTAGATAGGCGCGATGACACTGAAAGCGCCCATTCAGAATAAATGATGGTTTGCCTCTATAGAGAAATTTAATTCACAACAGAAAAACAACGTTTAATTATACCATTATGTTTATAAACCTATATAATATAAATTTTTTAAAAACAGCGCAATGTTTTAATTAATTTATTATATTTTTGTTGTATTTTTATATAAATAAAAAAATAAATGACTTCCTCGCTTTGTTTTGTTGAATGTATGTTATTGTTTAGAATTCATAGAATAGAAAATATCTGTCATAGATTTAGGTCTAATTTTTAAACTATATAACTGGATTAATATTGACTTATCTGCCATAACATTTTGAAGTTATTAGAGATCTACAACAAGTTATATATCTTAAGACAACTACAAAATCTACGAAAATAATAGTTGACGTACTTACTTCATTGTTAAACATTACAGAATTAGGGAAGCAAACCTTTGAAAGAAAATTTTTAATAACATGGCGTGGAGTGGTGTACGAACATGTGGTGGAGTAAACTTACTAATTTGCACCTCTTTAGAGCATATGGTTTTTATTAAAGAATAATAACTATAATGACACACAGTAAAGGTTAATTAACCAATTTAATACATTCAAATAACAAAAATTAAAAATTTTGCTCAAAAAAAAGGCGGAAGAAGTAGATTTAGAATAATCGTGTTTCTGTCATTCCTGCATAAAGTTCGTATATTCATATTCCCAATTTGCGTTAATTTTTCTTGTAGAAGGGTTTAAGTCATTTCAGTCAGATTTTTGTTGTGACCTTCTTTTTATCATCTTCATAAAAAATTTAACCAAATTCCGCTAAATACTAGTTTACACAGAATCTCAAGCAGATAATTCAAGCTTAGCTTGGTTTTCCACCAAACCCTTGAAGAAAGTACTACATTAAAAAGAGCGTTAGCTTTTTTTACAGCACAATTTCTGTCAGAACTTGAGAACATGAGGCTGTTTTGGGCAATTTGTTTTAAAGCTTTGCAAAGCGGCCTTTAAGAGATTTCCTTTCTATTTATACTGTCATTGATAAAGAACTACTGCGATTACGTATGTTAACACAAGTTGAATTAACTGAACTGGAACTAGATCGTTGTAAAATAGCTTTAGATTTCTGATTCTACGATGCCGGGCTTGTAAAAGTTTGAGATCTTGTTTCGGATTGTAATAATTTCTCTTACCTTACTTCTAGTAACTGCATGGCCACATCTCACATGGTTCACAACCACAAATTCTGGATTTTATACAAGTTGTATATGGATATGCAATCCCAAAACCTCACCAATCGAACTTCCTTGTCGCTTTTCTTGAGTGGTATCTTATTCACGTAGAACCGCCTTGATTAAAACAACGTTTTATGATTTAAAAAGTGATTTATCTAGTAACTGACGTTTATTAGTTGTGTGGACCGGTAGTGAAAGCATCACGACTCCATATTTCCGTACAAGTCGGATACGCCTATATTTTTTGTACGCTTAGCATGGCCATCAAAGTTAAAAAGACTTGACTTTTGTGCTTTTATTAAGTGTGACATTTTATAAAACTAGTAAGGTCGCTATCTATCAACTCTCATAACAAGTGCACATAACATTAGATAGGTCTTCCCATTTTAAATCATCAGTCATTCTTCTACATTTAAAAGTAAGTATTGTCGAAATGACTTCGCTTGCAGCATTCATGCAACAAACGTATGTTGTGTTTGCACCTCGCTCGCTACTTGCAACACCGCTGAGATTTCACATGAAAAGCTTAGTGGGGCTGTGCACTGTTTCTTTGTTTTGTGATTGAGAGTTGGGATACGTAAATTCCCTTAGCCCTCGTGCATATGGTCAATTCGTCATTTTCACTAGAATTTTGTTGAACCTGGAGAAGTGCCATCGCCAGCGTGAATTCTTAACGTGACAAATATCACATTGTCGCGAAAACTACGCTATTACTTCCTTATTCGAAAAGTAGGCATATTTCTTAGTTTGAGCAGAAGGCTCAAATACTCGTCTCGTCAATCTTGGCAAGCTGTAAAGGGCTCTTTGTCTATAATGGCTTCGTATTTATCAAAAAAGTCCCTTACAGTTTTCTTATTAAATCCTTTAAAACATAATAGGGTGCACGTGTTCTCAAAGCAACTTCTTGAAGGTATTTTATAAACTTCTGATATCATTACCAATCACGTAAGTCCTGTTGAGTTAGTGTTGAAGACCATATCTTTTATTGACAGTTAATTCGAACACTGAACGTTGTAACCTGTAATTGTTAAGCTTAAAAGTAGAAATTCACTTCGAGAACATTCGAACTACTTTTAGTCCTTGACTCCTTTAAACGCTTTCTAAAAGTAATTCATTAAATTTGAGATCACTAGTCTTGAGCGCTTGATTCACGTTGGAACACGTTTACTACATCTATAGTATTAAAAACACAGAATACGATTTATGCGCAAGTACGAATTATACAAATTTGCCGTAAGTGTTTCGTATCTACTTAACGTCTATGCTCCTTAATGATTTTGTTTCTTTTGACCAACACAACATTGGCAATTAGTTGAAATCAACTTAACGAGCAAGAATTATTTTAGGAATATTTACTTTGCTAGGCTAAAAAATTAGAGAAAATTAATTTAAAACTATTTTGTAACACTGATGGTATATTGATTAGATAAAATTTCAGAAAGAACAAGTGTTAAAGGTTTAGCCTAAAATAATTACTGTATAAATTTTATTGGTGCGTGATTTGGTAAAAGAACAGTGTAAATTTTCAGTTTCGCAAGTGTTTTATGAAATATCGCCCAACTTTTGTATTTCATATTATTATCTCAAACAACTTACAAACAACAGCCTGGCAAAGTTGATGAGTGTTCTTTTGTAAAAATGTCGAAAACTAACGTCCTCGCAGTTGTAAGATACTTTCATTATATGGGTCTATCTACAACCGAAATAAAATCTGAGCTCAATTTCATTTTAGTTGGACCTTCTCCATTGTTTACCATAGATAGAACATGGGTTGCGAACTTTAAATGTGGCCTTACAACAATTAAATGTGCGCAACAGCTTCTTTGGGAGAAATAACCTAGAAAGCTCACAGAATTGTGGCATCCGCATATTAGCTGACACTAGGAGCAATCAAAGGTGCGGAGTTTTAGCCGAGAAAAAGCTGACCATCTCCAAGCAGTGTTTGTGAATGTATAATACAATTGCAAAGACGTTTTGCGTAAATTTGTTACCGTTGGTGAAACTTGAATTCGCGTTATACATTTAACACCAAAGCTAACTCAAAATAGTGAACAACGAGATGTGAAGTAATTCCGAAGAGCCGGAAAGGTTTTAGGGATATTATTTTGGCAGATTACCTCGGAAAACACATAACAAAAAATTGACAGTATTACGTTAATTTACTTGACCAGTTTCATAATTCGTAAAGAGCAGTCCACATTAGCGAAGAAGAGAGTTGGTTTCAGAACAATACCTCATGTCACAAATCTGTAATATTCTGGCTAAAATTCATAAATTGGGGTATGAATTGCTTCATGCATTCTATTTATCAGATTTAGTTCGTTTTTCAAAATAAATTGGTTAAATTCTGGCAGGAAAAATGTGTCACATTTTTAAAGAAGTGCCGCCACTGATACCTATTAAAAAATAGGACCAATCGTCCTCTAAGAATAACATAATAGCCGAAATTTCACTAAGATTATATGCACCTTGAGAACAAGGGAAATGAAGGGGCTGAGGAACTCGCGAAGGAGGCGGCAAAAATCAATAGGGACATTAGTTGAGCAATAACTTAAAGAAGAAACGCGTACGAACTGTCAAGAACGGTGGAGAGTGGCTAATGTAGGGTGTTCCGTAGTGTAGTTCATTCCCACCTGAGCGCCAGGAAAACCCTTTCTACGTGACTTTTGGTGCTGGGATCCTTCAGTTTATTAGTGGACTCCGAGAATTTGCTTCCTATTGCGCTGGTATATGAGTGTGGAGCCGTATTTGATAACGTTCTTCTCGATTGTTCTCTCGATGCGGATCGTGGAAGAGTCGTCGACTGGAAATTTGGACTAGAGGGATAGCACTAGCTACGTGTAATTGCTTCAATTACGAAACTCTCAAATGAATAAAACTTATGGGCCGCGTTATATGAATTCACGGTTGAATCTAACGGTTAGACCTAAACACGTAAGAAGCTGGGTACATTTAAAAAACTTTGGGTCAAGTATGGTAAACATAAGATTAAATTAAGATTTCTTTTTCAGATTTTTCAGAAAAGCGTGCATAACATGTTCATCCATATTAGGCAAGGATTGTTCAACTAAGACTTTGTTTTTTAAGCATAGCTTTAATGTACTGCTTTAAGGGAAGAACCGTCGCTTAAGATCAATTATTTCAATCCCAACATCTCCAACTAAATTGTACGGCATAAAAGCCTTCTATTATCCTGAAATAAGTGTATTGAGCTCGCAGGAGACTATTCTGAGAAATAAAAGGCTTCTTTTAATATTGATACATACTTTTTGACACCATTATTCACTCCATACCACACACATCAAAGTCTAACACGGATGAGTTTTGCCTATAATAGAGAGAAACGATTCAGTTAAATACCTTGGTATAATAATAGACTCGAATTTTGGATTGAATGAAAATATTATGGCCCTGGCAAAAAAATTCATAAAATATCTATGTTTAATTCTAAAGAACGTTTATAGCGCACTCATCAAATCGTTCCTTTGGTATGGAAGATGGGGCAGAGTATGTTAAACACTATCGATAAGAGAAATTATATTTACTTATTAATTAAAATATATGATACCCTCTCAGAAAACATAAAGGGGAAAACATCATATGGAAAATGCATCAAAGATGTAAAATCTTGATTGTTGAATACGCTTCTTAAATAACTAAATAAATTCAATAAATAAATAAATAAAACAAAATATAGACCTACGCGTACAATGTAATAGCACTATATTAAGAACTTTCATAACCTATTTGTAATTCTTTCACTTATAAGTGTAAATTTATACATATAATATGTTATATTATATAACAAACAGAAGTATAAAAACTTTAAGTGGAAGAAATTGTTTTGTTTTTGTTCTGGTCATAGCTAACTGAGTAACCAACTAGCTTTATTAACAAATATACCACCTTCGGTTATTTATAAGACAATCTATAATTTAATTTATAATTTATAAGATAAAAAATAAATAAAAAAAAATCATGGTCGGTAATAAAATTAAAAAGATCAACAGATATTTCTAATTTATATTTATTGTTTATTTACAAATGTTATATTTAAATAAATTATTTTATTTTTTACTTCGACACTATTTACTTATAATAAATATCTGAGATAAAACTATCTACAGCACACAGGGTTTTACTAGCAGTAGTTATGCATATGACGGAGTTGTGAATTCATGACTCCCGCTAGTAATGCCTCGGCTGTTGTAAGTAAATAATAACGAAGTGAAAATCAAATCTTTTATGCACCACCGGAGTTACTAGGTGATAACGCCCATCGAGTGTCATTCATCCCTCGGGCCAAAGGTCCTTGGTATAAATTAGTCGCTCTTCGGCAATTATCATATGTATAACTCCCTTGGTGTATAAATAGCTATTAACACCTTGGAATATTTTGATTTGTCAGCACATGTCAGAGTTATGCAATAATTGAAACATCGTGTTATCCACTGAACATTTGGGGACTATTACTATATTTCCTCATGTCGACGCTTTTGTTAAATATTAGTTTTATTCGCGACATTTTAAATATTGTGGATATATCATTAAATGACATGATGGGGCTAACGTTTAGCCGCAGCATCGTATTGGTTTTTATTATTACATCACTCCTGGCATGACATCCCAAATCAAAAGATTACAACAGATGCAGCAATGTTAACAAATTTTGAATTTGCGAAAGTAAAGCAAGACGATATAAACTAATAAAATTATTCTTCACTCTTCTATTATCTAGTTTCAAAATTGTTGGTAGTGACAATTTCACATGATAGAGCTTTGCGGGACGCGAGAGGACGGGAGTAGTAGAGTGGTCATTAGCGAGTTGTGTTAGAAGGTTTGTATTATACTTAATTTATTTTTATAAAAGATTATCTATTAAAATAACTTTACGAATAGCTAAGAATATGTATAAATCAACTAACTAATGCATAAAAGTAGATCGTAACTTATGTAGTTATAGTAGAATATAATAATTCAACAACGTTGTCTAAATATTGCCAATTATGGAAAACGCCATTGGTAAGGTTCACAGCGGTAATGTTTTGTCGCCATCTGTTGCATTTTGGTGATTATCGACGCTTCTTCACCATTTAGAATACTGTCGATGAAATTTGAGCGAAGCATTAATACACAATCGTCAACAATTGCTATAAAGTGGCTTAGCCGATAACTTCAATACAAATATAAGGCATTGTAATATATTACTGATATGTTTAATAATATTGTGCCGCTACTATTTAATAAGGTATCTAAATTATACCTGGTGTCAGTGCCAACAAATTTGAAACTAGACTATAGGCCGGAAATTTTCATCTTGCCATCGTATGTTACAGTACGAAGGGAACTAAGAGAAAAATCTACCTAACCATGTACAAAAAATTTTGACAAAAGTGCCACTTATTGCAAGTACATCTAAAAAGTTTAATTCAATTTTAGTAATTAGTCTGTAAAATATCGGTTATAGGGTAAATAGGAACGAGTAACTTAAAATTAGAAAATGGGACTGTCATAAAGATTCTGACAAAAACACGCAATAAACCGAAAACATTTGAGACAGAATGGTTGCCGTGTATTGTAATGAGACACCATCGCGTTATATCATAAAATTTTGATCCAAACAGTTTCAGTGTGCACGAAAATCCACCAAAAATGATTTCAAATCTGGACGACCAAAAACAGCAACAAACGAAGCGATGATTCAAAGAGCTGAAACAATAACACTCAAAAATGGTCGCATAAAGCTGTTAATAATAAGTAGAGTTTTGGAAATATTCGAACGGAGTATTATAACTATCTTGTATGACAGTTTGAAAATGAGAAATGTGCAAGTCGGAATGAAAAAATTGTGACGCCACAAATGTGGTCGAACAATGAATAATTCAAATGGACTTTAATGTTGTATTAAATTAACATTATATTATGTATTCCTTTAATTTAATGTATCTACTGATCCAAAAAGTTGAAGACAGTTTAATTAGCGTGCGACAACAATAATTTTTTAAATAATTTGTACTTGTTACTTTTCCCACAAGATATGCCAGTGGTATTAAACAAACAAGTTTTAGGTAAGAAGATAGTTACCACCTTTTTTCAATCTTTTTGGATCACCCTGTATATGATAAAATATTCAAATGGTAACATATAAGATTGTAAGTATCAAAAACATTAAAAATTTTATGCAAAGAGAGTTACTTTTACGTTTCCATAGTTCGCTTACAGTAGAGAGCATTATTTTAATTATTTCCAAAATAAATTTCATAATATACATTTTTTTTAATACACAATTTTATAATAAACGGTTTGTTACCAAAGGAATTTTCAATGAGCTTGTAAATATAAACAAGTTTTTCGAAAACTTTCATGTGAAAAATAATTGAAAATGCAGTTTTTTTTTAACTTTTCTAAAATATTTAATTTAAATTTTTCAAAGTTGTCAATTAAGTCCGATGAAATGCTTATATTTTCCAAAATTTCTAATCTAGTATAAATAATTATTTCAAAAAATAACATTGAATACATCCTTCGTACTAAATTACATTGAATGCGTTACGATATAATTGTACTAACCATATTTACTAAATATTTATTTTATTTTGATGTTTGGTAAAGTACCTATAATACGATATTATGTTTCGGTTCTGGTTGCTTTCTTACAAGTGACATGGATTACATTTAGCACTACGTTATAGTAAATGCGTACGTTACGTTTTATTATTTTTAAGAAATCAGGATGTCCCTTTATCTAGTTACATTGCTGATTTTTAAAAATTTCGGTTGTTTATAATAATTTAAAGAAAGAGCAAAGGATCTACTTACAATTTGATAATTATGATAATTAAGAATTAATTACCGTTCAATATTTATCTGAAACAAATTTTTTAAAGATTACTTACACGAATCGTATGCCAATAATTTGGTAGCATATTGATTTTATATACATATATACAGAACACATTATTTTGTAGTAAAAGAGCGTTTTTGATTTGTAATTGTCCTTAAATGATCGCTCACGGCTTTAGCTGAAATTTGAAGCCAGGCCACAGATACGACATCACAGCAGTGTACAGATAACTTCACTACGGCTTGCATTATCGTTCGGCTTCAGTTCCATGTTTACTCATACTTGAACAAAAATTGCGAAAGCGGGAAGTTTCGCAGTATTTAGAAATATTAACTGGCGATTCTGACTTTTTGGCTCAAGTTGTAACCGGGAATGAGACTTGGGTGCATTAAGATCCTAAAACAAAATTGGAATCCTAGCAGGGTGTCTCCGCCTTTATAGAAAACCTGAACTCAAACGTGCTGGGAAATTGCTGACTGCGAATTTTTGGAACATGAAAGGCATTTTCCTAATCGAATATATGCTAAGAGGGACCACAATAGATGTACATAAAAATTTACGTATGGCTATTGATCAGAAACGGCTCCATTTAGTCGATCAAAAGTTGTTTCTGCTCCATGACAACGCAACTGCCCATAAAGCCGCAAAAATCCCACCAATTGTGCAGGAATGCAACTTCTTGGAGTTACCCTATCCACTACATAGCCTAGATTATTAAAGAAAAATCTAAGAAGATGCCGTTTTTGCAGACGAACAAGAATCTTTTTTTACACGGGCGCAAGTTCGAAGGGAAAATGGCGCAAGAGCGTTGAAAGGAGCAGGACTAGGTACTCTCGTACAATAAACAATGCAATGGTTAATTTTGGTTTATAATTCCTTCACATATTTATATAGTTTTTGGGATATGATTGGGGCCTAATGTTGACTATTTCTTGTATACAATATTTATGTAGATTTCATTTTTAATTTTTAATAGAATTAATCGAGGGTAACTATTTAATCAAGGTATCGACATTTGTCATCGTTTACATAACTCTCTGAAAAAATTTTTGGGTTGCAGAAGACATCTTTAACTAACTTTAGTTATGGATCTAGATTTTCGGTTTTAAGAAAACATAATTGAACATTTATTTACCTAATCATTCTAAATAATAAATAGGTATTGTCATATATGTATAGACAAAGAATTTGCATTAAAAATAATAAACAAACATTTTAAATAATATTAAAAACTTTCAGTTTAAGTTGTACAAAATATACAGCGCAGCATCGCAATCTGCACACATAAACACGGAAACTTCAGAGAACGAATTAAATTGTCAAATATTACTAAATATTATAGTATTTGGGGTCTAACGCATACATCTTGAAGAGCAAGTCTATGAAAAATTATTAATTTATCAAACATAAATTATATTAAACAGGATTTTCTTTTTAAAGTATGTCATTTAATTAGAATATAGAATCATAGTTGACTAACAATTCACATTTACCGGTGTAAATTTAATTAATTTCATATACCGGGTGACAACGGAAATAGGCTCTCGCTATAGAATCTTTGTTTTCGGTTTTATAAAGTTGAGCTTTTCACAATTGACAGTACTCATAAATTGGAACTTCTTGATTTAATTAGATTTTTTCTACGTCTTCTGGTTACACAGGAAATACACAATCTTATTTTTTCTAAATAGAACACTCAATATATCTTTGCTTATTAGGATTTAGAAGATCAGTCTGAGTTCAAATTACCTCATTAGTATTATTATACAAATTACTCCATTAAAAAATTCAATTTTATTTTATTTTTATAGGTAATATTTACATCACGTGTTTGTTTTTAAACATAGGTGTATGGTATCAAGTTACATGTTTAAAAACGCTCCATTCATAAGGAGCCACTATGTTGCATTTAAAAAAATGATTTACGCCCATAAATGCGGTGGTTTGCAGGCCTGAAAATCGTATAATAATGAAAATATTTAGCAAATCATATTTTTTATGTAATAATACACTAAGTTTGAATTAATTTACAGCATTTGTAGACCTCTAGATGGAAAAACAAAATTTAAATTTTTGGTCGAGCAAATTGTAAAAAATACAAATAAGAGGTAATTTAAACTCTGACTAATCTCCTAAATCCAAATAATGCATAATTATATATGGTGTTCTATTTAAAAAAATGAAGTTATGGGTATTGCCGGTTCAACCAGTAGTCGTAGAAAAAACCTAAATATATCAAGAAGTTCCAATTTATGAGTAATGTAAATCGTGAAAAATTCCACTTTATAGAACTGCAAACAAGGATTCTATGGGCGGTAGCCTATTTTCGTTGTCACCCTGTATATATATATATATATATATATATATATAAACTGTTCTATTTTAATTTGTCTTTCTTATTTATTCTTAATGGAGGTAGTTGATTCACAATTTAGAAAAGAGCAGCCATGATTAATTTTATTATATTCGCGTGTTATTCATATTTTTGTTTTATGCCTAATTCACCTCAAAACCACATAACAAGATAACGAAGTTGTCAAAATTAATTTTAGTTGAACACTGTTTGTATCGGGGTAAAAGCTCGCGAAGAATTGAGTAAATGTCTGAATTAATTTTGAAAGTTCTGTTTGATTAAAGGTTTCTTGATATAATTTTCATTGCTAACCACGTAATACTTGATTTAGATACAAACTTTTGTTATTGGTAAAAAGTATTCGAATCAAAATGCTTATTAAATTTTATGTATCTGTTGTCTAAAAAAACGTTACATTACATCTATGTATATAGATAAACAACAGCATCTATTGAAATTTATGATTATACTCTAATATAAACACATCAAGTCATCAAGCAAAGAATTGCATAATATCTGGCGGTTGAATATTTTTGATGACTCTCTAAAAGGTCTAGAGGTATTAAAAGTATAGTGAGAATTATCGGCAATGGATGATCTACTTTGACGGATTTATGACATCAGTTTTTTCCCAGAAACATTGCTGTGTCGGGCCCGAGTTGGTTGTTAATTGCCAACTCAATCCCATAACTAAATCAAATTTATTCGGTTACTGATTGGAGTATAACGAACATACAATTCCACAACATTCTTCAAATATAAATTTAAATGCCAAGTTGTAAAATATAAAATAATTTAGACATGTAGTTCTAGGTCATTAAAATAAAGTAAATAATGGGTTCAGATTATCATTAATGTGTAATGAAGTTTTGCCATAAATTAAATAGTTGTTAAAATAAAGAGTAAATAAGTGCAGGTATTAATCTTGTTACCTTCTGAATTTTATAACATTATGTAGATAATATAAATGCTTGGGACTGTTTGACTATAGATAATTTAAAATTGAGCGTTGATTTAATAATTACATCTAAAATATTTATGATATGCAAGTATTTTTAAAATATTTCACAAATTTATTTTTTGATATTTATTAAATATTTATTTTCTTTAGAAGAAGCAAATACAGTTAGTTTCAACTAATATGGGTATCCTTGTGAATTTTTATTTCGGTTAAAAATATGCGAATGCCCATTTTATGACCTGAAAATATACTATACTTATTTATTACATTCGGGGCTTGAGTGGTTGTAAATTTCCTTACTTTAACTGAAGTTATAGATTAGCTTTTAATGTTCACTTATTACAGGATGAACCCAATAGCATTTAAATTGAATATAAAGTACTAAATGTATAAAGTAAATTATATGCCTTGAACTAGATATAAATGGCAGATTATAAAAATTAATATTTAAAAATGTTATAAATACATACTAAAAAAAATTGGCCCTACTACGAATCGAACTCTGGAGCTCTATGTTTAATCTCTGGCGCACTTACTATTGCATCATCAACCGCTGACCGCCGCACAGTGAGGCGAAAGCATGCTTTTTCGGACATCTGCTTGTGGCATAATATATTTTGATTATATCAATACAAAATTTATCGTAAACTATTGTCAATTTTTATTGGAACATTATAATTCGTAAACTATTTGTTTGACACCTAAAAGATATGCTTGTCACTTCTCACGACTTTTGAACCAGAAATTGATGATATTTTAATAGAAGATGGTATACTAAATACTATAGTAAGTTCTTACATTTTAACATTTACTCTTTGGAAAAAATATATCACTGAATAAATAAGATCCAACTAGAGCGTATTGATTTTACGAATAATTTAAGAACAAAATATACATCTAATTTTTACACGGTAGAAACGTTCAAGAAGAAAACGCGCAAAAAATCGTGTAAAAATGCTTTGTATATACAGGGTGTCCGGGATATAAGTGAGTTACTTTAACAGGAAATATATGTGTCTAAATTTCACAGTTTTCGAAAAATTTGCAATTAAAGTTTTCAGCCCGCCCTGACGTTTTAACTTGGTCTACCATATTGAACAAGAAACAGCTGGTTAACTATACAACTTTAACCAGTGACCGAAGGCAAACGAATGACTTCGATAGGACGCATATGATTTCACAATACCATTAATAGACGTTCCAAGTGTTTTATTATAAAAACGCGCTAATTATCGTTTCAAATAAAAATTTTTATATTCTTTCTTAAAATATATACTGATGTGATAAATGTGCATGTTTATAATTTCTTTAAAATGAAAGCAAGATTTTTACTTAATAGATGCCATTTTCAGTACGTATACATTTGTACTATTAAATATAGAAACATTTACATAACTTTCACTTTTACAAAGCCGCTTTAACACCAAGTTAAATTGTTTTTGATAAATGTCTTCATATTACTAATATTTGAAATCACGTGTGTTGTACAAATTCAAATTTTATAATAATAATTTTATAATAATTAATGCATAAATGATTGTAATTAAGAAGCAATAGTGTTGTAGTACAAGTAAACTTGGACGATTTAAAGGAATACGTTCGATTACTTTTTATTAAAAAGCTAGCGACCTTGACTCGAAAAAATAAATTTATAATAAATGTAAACTCTTACTTATCAGCAACGACAAAGTGGCGTTTATGTCTTTAAGCACAGGCCTGTATTCATTTTTTAATTAGATTAAAAATTTCTAAAGATTTATGTTTACAAAGGACCTGGATACACTTGTCTTAAATAATGGTCTTAATATCCGGGATACCCTGTATATAAAAATAGGCGATTGATTCCATGTCCCTAAAACCTGTAAACAATAGGTAAAATAAAAGGATTTTAATAATAAAAATTTGATTTTAGTTACTAAAGAAGCGGTTTTCCGTTTTAATTCTGTAGTTGTAGTTTTCGCCATATTTCTTAAAGGGTGAAAAGATTTTAAAACAATCAACAACATATGAATAACTCAGCGAATAGAAAAATGCGGCTTACGTTTTTCTCACCACGTTTAAATTCTATTTTGTTATGTAACTTTCTTTATCAATATAAAAACCTTATGTAAAACACGTCCAACTTGATTGAAACCAGACAAAAGACTAAAATATTTAAAATACTTAGAAAAGTAAATTTGCGTTTATCGACAGGAAAAAATTTCCCGAAATGTATATTTCTAGAAAATTACAATTAATAAAAATATATAATTCAAATAAAATTTATTTTTACTTGAAATTTAAATCCAATTTTTTTAGCCGAGCTAAATCGAACGCAATTGTGTTAAAACGAAACTAATTTTTTTTATACCGTGTTAAATCAAAACCGTGTTAAAAAAGATGGCGTAAAAATAGAATTGGGTGTATTTATTTTAATATTTTTTAAAAAAGCCGGACAAATTTAAAAGATTTATGTAACTTTAATTATTGAAACTCGAATAAAAGTTTTTAATTTAATTTTATTATTTAAGCCATTTTATGAATTGCAAATAGTAAAGATTTCGTGAAATAAATATACAATCATTTCTAAAAAATATTTAAAATATTTTCATTTTACCTGGAGTTATCAGATAGGACAAATAATCTTGTATACCTATTAATATAACGCCGAACGAGTGAAGAGAGGTCTCTCTAAAAAGATATGTTTTCTATTTTTACAATTATTTTTATGCAATGTATTATCCCTTTTAATTAATAATTTTATAATGTATATTTCTATGTGTATTATAAATCTTTCTTTTTCTTCTATGTAATTTTTTAACGAGTATTTTAATTATTATTTTATTTATTATTTTAATAACTGTTGAGAAATTAAATTATACAAAATTATTAATGAAAATTAGAACAATACCAAAAACTAACTAATGAGATCGAATGAGGTGTTCAAAATTATTGTCGTTTTCATACACACACATAGCAAATCGATATAATAATTCGGTTCTGCAAACTCTCAATAGTGTATTTCGATTAATAGCGGCTATAGTAGCATAAATTTT
>JAHWXV010013522.1:0-12807 GCA_024586415.1 Phrixothrix hirtus | reverse complement strand
ATATTTTGAAAAACAATAAAACAGTTTGTTCCAAAAAATTTGTTTTCTTTCCTAGTTTTTGTAACTACTTAAAAGGCAACCCTCGTATATGCAACTTTCATCACCACTGACAACGCCATATACTAAATTTGAGTACCTGAATTGAACGGTTTAGGTGTTTCTGGGCACCATTTAACTCGAGTCTATTTTTGAGCCGCAGTCCGATTATGGGGAATCCAACGTGAACACAATTTTTTACACCCAAGTGGTCATGAAAAATTTGATTTATTTGTTTCTTGTCGATACGTAAGGATGACTGAAGTTCTCTATAAGATATCGACGATCTGAATTTATCAATTCTCGTACGGCACCAATGTTCTCTGCTGTTTTTGATGGCTGACCTTCACGAACTTCATCACTAAGGTTACTACGACCGAATTTAAATTCTTGATACTACCAAAATACAGTTGTTGTTGATGGTGCATCACCACCAAAAGCAGTTTTTAGATCAGCTTCAAACTCCTTTTCACTTTTTCCAATCGACAATAAAACAAAATCATTGCACGAAAATGTTTACAAATTAAATTCATGTTTTTCCCGCGTTTTGTTTACTTTAATACATTGCTGTAATAGAACTGTTCTATATACACCCTTTCTGTCACAGTTATTTGACAATAGAGATGTCATACTTTACGAATTTTGTACGCCAATTGTCCTGCGAACTGCAGTGTTGCCACATCTCGAAATTTAAGCAGCATCCCTCGTATGTAGAACAATATGCGGATTAGTTGAACCACGTTAATTTTTAGCCGAAAAAGTGTAAATAAACACATACTTACACCTGTTATTGTAAAAAGCATTAAAAAATCTCACTGTAGCTTTCTCATCGCCTTAACTCGTATTAAGATACTTCGTTGTAGATTTTCTGTCACCATCATTTCGTCGTCAATTGAAAATTTCTTAATTACATTACTGTGTTATTTTCTGTTGCTCAGAAATACTTTTAATGTTAAACTGTTAGATAAAATGTATAACAGTGAAACCCCTTTGAGGATAGTCCCATAATACGACACTTGTAATTTTAGACACTTCTTTATGGTTCTGATATTTTTACGTATAAATATATATTTAGTACTAAAACCCCTCTCTACAATGCACGTGGACACTCGTTCTTGATCCCCAGTACTCGCTGTGGACATCTCTCGAGTATTTTTAAGCAATTATTTACAGGAAATTTTGTACATCTTTACGACCGATAATAAATATTAAACTACTTCCAGATGGTGACTATAGACTTGGGAATTCGATTAATAGTAAACCAAAAGGTTCCACTTAGAAGAGATTTATTACAAACCTCCAGAGTTAGTGGCTATTCTGCTGAACAAAGAGTGTTCACTCCAGAAGCAGGCTTAGACACATATATTACTTTTTTCTTGTGCTGTCAAATTTTATTAATTTCTTGCAAAATATTTACAATAAATGCAGGTTGTCCTATTAACACTTTCACCCCCATGTCAGTTGAGAACAATTGACACTGAATTTCTTTTGCATGCCTTGTCAGACGTATGTTAATGACCTTACTTCTGCATAGAATATATTGTAATCCTAATTGCCGTTGATTTAACGTTTTCATTTTAATATAGCCTGTAGGAATAACCTTGATGTGAAAAACTTATTCGCGTTAGCATTCATCAATTACCTTCAGAAGAGGATTGTTGGCGAAATATTTATTTGTTGTTCAGTTCTTATTTGATATACGAGGGCTATCTAGAAAGTCGATTACGTTTTTGTTTATAGCCGCTTTGAGCGTGCACGGCGTGCCCATCTCTGCATTCCTTGGTTCAGTCAGCATCCAGCCGTGTTAGCACGAGGTTTGTGTCGTTCCCTGTTATTTCACAGTAACAGTTTGAAATGTGTGCCGCAATAGAAAATCCCGCGAGTTGTGAGGTGCGATCTGTAATAAGGCTTTTGTTAGCGAAGAAATGTAAGCCTATTGAAATGTATCCACAACTGTGTGAGCTGTACGGGAACAACGTTATCAATGAAGGTGGAGTGTGTCAATGGTGTATTAGGTTTAAAAATGACCGAACTAATGTACACTACGAAGAGCAAAGTGGACGACCAAGCATTGTGACTGACGAAATTGTTACAAAAGTCGATGAAAAGGTTAGAGAAAACTGCCTATTCGCAATAACAGAGCTTTCCCTCAGTTTTCCACAAAGTTCACGCAGTTTGTTGCATTTCTCAGAAACTGGGTTACCACAAATTTTGTGCAAGATGGGACCAAAAACTCCTGACAGCAAATCACAAGACTCAGCGTATGGCAGCGTTTTAACATTTCTAGATTCTTACAACAAGGATGGCGACTCATTACTAGATAGAATCGTAACGGGAGACGAGACGTGGGTCAAACATGTGAACTGGGAAACCAAATTGCAGTCTATGGAGCGGGGGCACACAAATTCCCCAAAAATGTCGAGAAAATGCATGCAAACCTTGTCTGCAAGAAAAATTATGGCAACCGTTTTTTGAGACAGGAAAGGCGTGCTTCTTATTGATTTCCTTAAACGTGGAAGAGGTATTGCCAAACTTTGCAAAATTTAAGAGAGCGATTCAGAACAAGCTTAAAGGAAAGTTGAGTTCAATCACTTTGTTTTTTCTTGATAACGCCCAGTCACACACGGTAAATCGCACCCGACGAGTCCTTGAAGATTTTCAGTGGGAGGCTTTTCCTTAACCACCATACAGCCCGGATTCTCCACCCAGCGACTTCCACCACTTCCCAAACATGAAGTCATGGCTCACAACTCAGCGCTTTGATGACGATGAGGAACCGAGGGGGGGCGTGATTAATTTTTTGAAGTCTCAGGCGGCAGAATTTTATGACAATGGAATTTCAAAGCTTGTTTGCCACCATGATAAATGCCTAAATTTGTATGGTGACTGCGTTGGAAGGTAGTATTTCGGTGCTGCTTTCAAATGTATATAATAAATTTTTTTCTTATGCTGAGTTTTTTTTTACAACAAAACGTAGTCGACTTTCTGATTGGCCTTCGTATTACCACCTGGTAGATTTTTCGTGGTAGCGCTTCAACCTACAAATTTGACAGATAAGCATAAATATGTAGTAATAAAAATTAATTTGCTTACCCTAAAATACTCAGATAGAAACTTGTACTGATCAACCGCTAAAATTAATTGTATTACTTTTCAGTACATAAATGTTTTTATTATAAAAATCATTATTATATTCGCGGGGAGATACAATTAACTGCAACTATTAAAATTCTTACAAAGTTAAAATTATTTATTATTTGTGAATGTAAAAGCAACATTCCCTAAAAATAGTTTGCGTTTCAGAACACACCGTGCTATTGTAATTTTTTTCGAGAGCCTTCCTGTTTAACATTTCTCTTGTAGCAGTATTTGCACACCTTTCTCTTCAAGAATTTTCTTGTGTCTTTTGTAGTTTCAGAAGTAATCTTAAGTCCATGCTGTTTTCGCATTTACAACTGAAGCTTTAATGCTGTGAAGGGTATGCTGTGAGTTGCTATAGAAATATATCAATTGTAAATATCAATGGACACTAGCTAAAATTTGGGAATCCGACCACAAATGTAATCTTATTCCTACGCCGTATCAATCGTATTTCACTGACATGTTTTTTCCGCATTGTCCTCATCCTGGCTAATGCTTCTAACGATCTGTTACTTTGGAGAATAGACTCCTAATAAATATTCGGTGTCAACGTTGTCATTTTGTGGCGTTTTAAGTGTTGAAATAATAGAAAACCTTAGTTAATTAACAAAACTATATTAAATTTTATTGTTGAGTTCGATCTTAACAATTTTACAAGGATAACAATCAAATTTCATTCGAAATTACGTTATTACGCGAGGCTATCTACGATGGTCAGTAACGTAAACTTTCACCAGTGTAGTCTATAACCGGGTGGCAAAAACGTCTGGAATATTGCAAATAATTCAAAAACGGTTTTATTAATTTTTACGAATATTTGCTGGTCGATACAGTAAAAAATTCTAAATCTAGGAGAAGATGTTTCGTTCGCGTAGTTATACAGGCTAAGTAACACATATGGTCAACTTTTTATTTTTAAATAGAACACCCTGTATGTTTTATGGATGTTGCTAGATCTCTTTAGGACAAATTCAACGATATACAGTTTATTATGTCTGTTTGTCGAAATTACAGATTTATTGCAAATTAATGTTTTTATTTAAAAATTTAGTTTAATCGACTTCTTGAAAAAAACATAGCATAACAAGCACAACAAGATAAACATTAATGTTTCAAGAGATGTTCAAAATGTCTATCATTGTTGGCTAAACAATGAACAAGCCTGTAGCGGAATTCCTGAATCACATTTCTGATAACATCTTGGCGAATTCCCTGAATTTCAACTATAATACGAGCTTTCAGATCTTCAGTATTCATCGGTTTGTTCTTATAAACTTTATTTTTTATATGACCCCATAAAAACAATCTAACGGGGTCAGGTCGGGTGACCTGACAGGCCACTCAATCTCACGCCTACGACCTATCCATTGATTCGGGAATGTTTGGTTTAACTATTGTCGAACCTGGAAACCGAAATGTGTTGAAACTAGACACTTTCCCTATCAGCATAAAGAGCTTCCAAATTAGGCAAAACATTTTGCTCAAGCAAATCTAGATAAATTTCTGATGTAAAATTTCCATCTATAAAAAAGGGGCCAATCACATTCTGGCCAATAATGCCTGCCCAAAAATTCACCTCTTGCGGCCCTTGAGTGTGAGCTTCTTCCATCCATCGTGGATTAACTGCAGACCAATACCAACAATTTTGTCTGTTGACAAAACCATGTAACGTAAAAGTGGCTTCGTCCGAAAATAGGCTATTGTTGGCAAAATTAGGATTAGCATTGCATGTCTCCATTAGACGACTTTCCTCACTTTCAAATAAATTTTTCACTGACTGATGGCTGATATTGTGATTTGACACTAACTGTTTAGACGATTGCTAGGGATTTTCCTGCACATCAATTAAAATATCTAGAGCTTCATCACCGCCAGTTAATATCTTTGGTCGTCCAGATTTTGATCGGTCTTTAACACTACCAGTTTGGTTAAACTTTTTTACCATCTTGCTTACGCAAGGCTGAGTTATTCCAGGTCGATTTGGGTAAAGTTGACTAAATAAATTGTATTCCTCCTCCTGCGTTATTTTACTGTCAGGTAGCGGGAGCTCATTGTAAAACTGATTAGGCTTAGACACTAAATTCGGTAGAGATAAACTGAACTGGACGAAAGTGAATGAGCGCTACGCCACTTATAGAGTATTCATAGGTATACATTCCCTAGATTTATTGAACGTACATGGTAGGTAAACGGCAAAATCCTACTTGGGTAGGAATAAATCGGAAAGGGTCAAAAACATTAAATTAAATGTACGTTAAGTACGAAGCCTATGGTAGAAACTTTTCGTCCGTACTCGAATACATAATTTAAGGATGTCATGTGAATAAAGTACCTAGATTCGTCAACACAATTTCGGAGGATTGTATTAAAACCTGTCTAAATAAAACAGATGTAAATGAAAGGGTTAAATGAATTAACAACTAACTACAATTGAACGAATTAGAATATTGTCTAACAGTATATAAATAAAGCAAATTAGCTCAAAGTTAATCTCATTCCTATACTACAATATCAACGTAGAATAAAATCAGTGCCGATAAAGGAAAATACGTTTACTATTGATAAACTCGTAAAGTTTACAAAATTACCTTTAAATTCAATTTGCTATCAAAATTTTTAGCAATTTCAGTTACTGAAGCCTTGTAGGTAAAATGAAGGGTACAACAAAACAAAATGGATTTTTTTTAATATTTAGTTAACGGTGAGGCCGACGGTTGTATGTCCTATGCCACGCAAGATCTTACAGCAACCGATCCTGTCGCTCGTGTTGCAATAGGAACAAAACTTACCGCGGCTTAGCTCAGTTAAATTAAATCGGAGAAGAGCGTGGGCGGTTTTGTTACACTAGTTTTGGATTTCGACCACACTTATCGGATGATACCTATAGGAAGAGAAAAACTGCATACCTGTAAAAGGCGCCAGTCGAATGTACCTTTCTGTCTCGTACTTACACCCCATACGACAAAATGTACGACGGCTTCTATGTCCTGGAGTTGACCTAACCTAAAGAAAAGCAAGGTTCTTGGAATAAGAAAAGAAATGCAAATGAAGTAAAACAAGAAAATCGTTTATTACCGTCTATGTGTTTCGGCAATAAATACAAAAAAAACAGAATAAATAACAACGTACTTTATAAATTTTTTTCCCTTTCGAGACACCAAAATGACAAATTTGGTTATTAAATTTTTGCCTTAACAGGATCTAGGCCAGCCGATATTGTATGGATACATTAAATTATGTTACAAACAACGTACCCAAAATAAAGTTGACTTGAGCATTTGACAATAAGGTACAAGCTATTATTCTCCGCTAACGTTCAATAAAATAAAGATTAACCTTAAAGGAATAAAATAGGAATTAAAATTACAATAATTAAGATTTGAAAGCGTTAGGCATACATCAGCTAACAATATATATGCTAGAGTAGAAGAAACAGTTGTTATCTTTTATCAAAATTCCAAAAATTTTAACTTAAAAGGTGCTATAAAACGCAAATTTCAAAAATTATATCTTATAGCAAAACATAATGAAGCGAAATATTCAAAAGGAATTTTATAATTACTAGCTCAACTAAATTTTGTATCTATCTTCTTTAAATAAAAATCCCTAAATATTTGTGGCAGTTACATTAAATGAATTAATAGTCGTCGAATTTTCGTTTACAAAAGAAATTTTAACGTCACATCTCGTATATATAATTTCACTAGATTCTAAACAATTTCATGATAAATTTTACTTTGAATTTGTAAAGGTAACTTAGTATACAACTGTGTGATAATAAAACTGAGCAAGAACAACCTATTTTAACACATAAACTATTTCATTTACTTTAAATGGAATTGAATTTTACCAAAAAAATATTCTAATTAAATATAACGTAAAGCATTACTTAAAGTTTTATTCGCAAGCAGATTCTAAATTAATCTTTTCATGGTGTTTAAATATATAAACCTTGAAGCTTATGAATTATCATTCCAAAAGTTAACACTTAACAATACATTATTTTTAAAAAGCAAGGACGACGTTTTGCAACATGATTTGGTTTATAAAAACTGGAGTTGGATTCTTATCATCCTATGTCGTGTATGATGTACAGTGACTAATATGGACAAACTGACCTGGATTTCGTGTGTAAGAGTGAAACATTAGAAGACATTTGCGTCAATGGATACCAGATGTACTTTATCAAGTTGAACCTAGGCAACTTATTTCATTTCAACGGAATTATCCAAAACCATAACGCCAATATTAATTATTTCTTAAATTAACTCTTCATGCATGAATACGATAGATAATGATAGATAGACTTCCTTTTTATTCTTAATGAATATATGGCGATCCTACTATTAGGTCCCACTGGATTTCGCTATAGTCAACGATAGAAAATTAATTACCATCTTAATTAATTTGAAATCAAACTTACCCGTGATAGACAACCACGGCCGAACAAACAAAGAAACAAAACTAACGGTTTAGACGACTGCATATGACCAACAATAATCTAACTGTTTCAAAAATTGTGCCGATTTGGCGATTTCACCTGAATATTCAAAGCACAGGGGCGTACTCTGTTACAATTTTACATTCATAATTTTATTTTATAAATAAAATTTAAGTATTCCACAATCAAATATCTAACAGTTAAAAGGTGTAATTTAAATAATTTAATTTAAATTACTCTAACTCCCAAAAATACTAATAATTAGAAAAATAACGGTATAGTAATGTAGGATCTTTGCTAAATTTATTACTAAAATATGGATCTTTCTTCGTTTGAACCCGAGAGTTGCGACAAACGTTATTGCAGTAAAGAATGACAAAATCTCGATAGAAATACATTACTTTCATTTTGAAACTCTTAGTATGAATCGTAACTATAAAAATATAAGGATGGATCACTCGTCTTAAACTAAGGTACACTTAATAATTTGACAAAACTTATACAACAAAAGGATATAACATACGGTGAATAAACAGAACCAATAGTCGAACATAAATTTATAAATAAATAGACGATCCTGGTTTAATCTTATGCGTAAACGCAATGAGTTTAAATTAAAAGTAAATTTCAACTAAACCTTTAGATCACTTAAATGTCCATTGTACTTAGCAGAAAAAAGAAGTTACCAAAATCATGCTACAACGTCCTACTGAGCGTGGAAGATTTCCTCCAAATGTATGTTAATTAGTGCCCTGGTAACCGGAGGCTAGCCAAATGTAGTAAATAAGAAAATATAAATTTCACCTTTCCATATCCCTGCCGTATGACTGTTGTATGCTGTTGACCTTTTAACTTATCTACGGGTGTCTCAAGTGAACATAGCCGAAAAAAGGGAGCTCAAGCACCACCAGAAGCAACTGGGTGTAGCGGCTGACAGGAACTTGGAATCATATAAATGATCATGAATCACCGCGGAAGGCATCCAAGAATTAGAAAAACTATATTCAGGAAATAAAAAATAAAAATTAACGATAATAGGTAACCATTAGTTAGGGCTCATCCCGACGTGACCAGAAAGGTAACAACTTCAAGCTTGTAACGGAAGCGTTAATTGTACAATAACACAGAGACCGCTTAACATTAAGAGAATCTCTCCACAACGTAACGTAATTGGCGCAGAATATTTAAAAGGGCAAATATTTACAAAATTATCAAAGTAAACGCAACAATATATTCCTAAAGAATTATTAATAAAATAACAAATTAATGAAACAGTTGCATATCTTTACATGACTTTCCTTAATATTACATTATGGAGTACCCAAAACTCATAATAAAACGGCCTGTCCACACCTACCAAAGGTTTAATAAAAAGAAAGTTTTAAATAGTAAATTAGTATGACGCAGATGATAAAACTTTCCTGGCGATCCACATAATAATTAGTGTGGGTAGTACCGCACAATTCTCTTTCTGTGAATTGAACCTTCACAACGTTGCGATTTTTATTTAGTCTATTGCTTAGCTTATTTATTACTGTGGTCTATATATACAAATCTACTACAACTACTAGACGTAATAAGATGAGATATTATTAAGTGAATAGAACTAATGACTTGTTAGTACAAATTGCTTTTCGAGGTACACAAAACTGCAACTATAGCAACACTACCTTCAGTAAGAGCACTACTGAAATTAAACCGTGAAATAGATTGTAGATAAATTTAAAATCACTTTCGCCTATCTACAATATAGAAAAACGAAGAACTGAGAATAGGTGCCCCGGTTAGCTCTTTTCATCTCAACGGATGTCCCACCACATTTAATAATTATCTTAATGCACAATTATCTTACTAAGTTGATTTTAAAATACGAATAATGAGGAAGTTCTTTACGTAAATGTACTTATTGACCCAGCTGCTTGTATTCTAAATAGTTTCAACCCGAAATAATTGTATACTGGAAATAAAAAGCATAGTATGAAATAATTATAACAACAAAATAATAATAATTAAAATAACCAAATGTCAATTGAAATAATATAAGATGTTATTAGAATGACGAATGTGAATAATTGCAAAGGCAGATCTGTTACCAATCACAATGCCTACACATCACATAATAATATAGATTCAGAAACGTTGAGTATTCTCTGAAAATAATGGCGACGATGCTTCACGTACCAACCACGCTAAATCCAAAAGAACGAAGTTTTAATAAAATGGTTTAAAAACTAATCACATATGAATAACTCAAATAAGTATCAAATCTAGTGACGCTAGGTTAGATGCACTTATTACATAAATATTCATAATACAAGATAAATAAATTCATTCAAGTAAACAATGAACCTTTGCAATCAGAATAATTTAATAAAAAAATACATAGCCAAATTAAAGAGCTAGTTCATCGCTGTCAAATTGCAAGCGCCATTTTAAAAATAACAATAAAATGGTTCGTAAATTTAACTGCGATGCGTGCAATTCGGCCGTAAAAACGAGGCTATTAAACGGGCGCCTTTCCCAACATTGTAACCCATGACATAGGGCCGTCTCGATCTACATATTTAAATCTATCCAAATAATTACTACACTCAAACATTTAAAAATTACTAAACTTATACAACTCTAAAATTTGTTTAAACTATGAAAATTCAAGTTGCTAATAAAAATTGTAATTATATGTAAAATAATTCGTGTCTAAATAAAATTCAGATAAAAACTAAAATGAGGAACTAATAATTTTGTAAAAAGTTACAGTTTAGAAATATTACTAACCTTTCTTGCTATAATTAGTAGCTTAAACTAATATTAACATTAAGTTGAAATAAATTCCAAAGCTTAACGAAATTACGATTAAGTAATCTTTCATAGTATCAAAAATACTAAAGCACATTCATTTTTATGGTCCAATGTAAGCAGCAAAATTAAGAATTTTACTGCAGAGGGTTGAAAGTATGTACTTCTTTTTTACAGCTTTGCAAATACAACTTAAAAAAATATACTACCTCTAGATTTCATTTTTACTTGATAGCTTTAAAATTAACTCGTCACTTGCATCATGAGGACATAAAATTGCAATACATTTAAATATACTTATTCCGAAAATGGCCAAAGATTAGAGAATGCAATCTATAGAATTTATAACTTTAAGAGCATCTTTGATGTACGTTAAAATATTTTTTAAATACGTATTATAGTTGTTATAGTTATAGTTGACCAAATTATTATGTATTTTCCATTTTATTTAAGTTTAGACTTTTAGGTATAACAATTCTGTAAGTTTATACATACAAGGTTTCCCACAATAGACTACATACCTTAAGATGTAGATAAAGTTTTTATAACTCATTTACGCAAACATTTTATTACATAAAATTACAACCTAATATTTGGGATTTCTTGTGACTTATGAATCTTTAACGTAGAGCACTCTAAAGGTAGAAACACACATAACAGGGACGTGCCGAACCGTACATCAACTGTATATGAGACAAATAATCATGAGACAAAGACTTGTTTCTTGATTCAGGTATGTCACACACCCAAATCCGCTCACCACACACCACACAACTCGTCATAATCCTTTAAAGACATTATTATACAGGTTGAACTCTAATCTCCATACCAAACTGAAATGGTAACAAGAGGCGACCAAAATAAACTCTTCTTCAAATAAAGTTTTGATATAATTCTAATAATAAGAAAGTTACAACGGTTTAAAGTTCTTATAAATTAATGTTCACTTATTGAGTGCCACTGATATTTTATTGCATTGACGTTTACATAAAAATACAAACACTTTGTACACAAAGAGATAACTTAATTATGTACATGACAAAGCAAAAGAAGATTTATTTAACGAAATTTGCAAAACCTACAAAAAGTTGTTCAAAATGCTTGCCTTGCATTTCAATGCACAATCGCGCACGACGAATCCAGTTTTCTGATAACCGTGGAATCAGTTGATGTAAACTCTCAGCAGTGGTATTGATATGCTGACGTAACTCATCAACCTTGGTGGCATATACCACTTCTTTCATGTAACCCCATAAGAAAAACTTAAATGGGTTAAGATCTGAACTACCAATCCATCTCTGCGGAAAAGCGGTATCAAGATAATCTCGTATACCACGACTAAAATATGCAGGAGAGCCGTCATGCATAAACCACACCTTACGATAGGAATGGTTTCGAGAAGTTCCGGTAGAGTTTCTTGCAAAAAGTGCAAGTAAGAAGCGCTGCTAAGGCGTGTTACCAATTCAACAGGCCCTATTGAAGTGTTATTAACAGTTCCAGCTTACAGATTGAAACTAAAACGGTGCTAAAATTTATTTTGGTGGATCGTGTGTGGATTTTCTTCTGCCCATGTGTGGTAATTGTGAAAGTTGAGAACACCATCTCGTATGAAACAACATTCATCCGTTACCAATACGTATATTGAAATTCTCTTTCTCTAGTACCAATCCCTGTACTCTTTCAAAATGTTAGGTGTACAAACCATTTTTGTGCAATGTATTCCAAACAAAGTATTAGGAAACTTCGACTTGTCATGTGTTTGGATCATTATCTACCATAACCAAAATTACTTCTTCTACATTTACTTCGATTTAATGTGACCTACCACCACCATGACCTTGTTTAGGTTGTAAATTCCCAGTTTCTCTTGCGCGCCGAATTACCCCGAGAAAAACATTTTTGGAAAGCGTTTATCGATTTGGAAATCATTCAAAATATATACGCCGTGCGTGGTTAGCGTTTACTTCAGCAGCCCCATACATCATGACCTTGTGTACGTATTCTTCGACATTGTAAATGACCATTTCAGGCGAATTTATGACTTAACAAGTTAATAACTTAATACTTCATTTCCAACGTTCAAGTGACATTCGGTATATTTGATTAGATTAAATTAATCAGCGGTTTTCAATAAACGAAAGTCAATAACTGTGTATCTTGAAAAACATGTCACGGTAATTTCCTGACTACCATGTCAATTTTGTTTATTTTGAATTTTTGACAATTTTTAGGTAAGGATATTTAAGATATCAGTAATTTGTCACGCTAATTTTTGCATAAATTTTTATTAAAGTTTATAAATTAATTTTCGTAACCTCCTTTTGTACAAAGTAATACTATGAAACGTACTATATTGCTTTATTTATTCGATTCTCCAATTTTAAACCTGGTTA
>JAHWXV010013507.1:0-10119 GCA_024586415.1 Phrixothrix hirtus | reverse complement strand
ATATATATATATATATATATATATATATACGCACCCGAGCAGATCCACAAAATCAACTACAGCATATTAGGTGTATAAGATTATATAAAGTATTACAAGAAGGGATCCGAGAAACAAAGGAAGGCTACTACCACAAGCAGCAGAAATGGGATGGTTGATCTCATGCACTGTTAAGATTCATATCTTAATAGGAACCGGAGACGGGAGCTGCATAGGGAATAGATAAAATGTAAAATTTATAAATCTTAAACGTAGCAAAGAATTAAGGTAGAAATAAGTTTAAAACATGTAATTCAAATATGTACATACAAGTAACCCCTAAAAAAGGGGAAATATTCAAAACCAAATACATAAGTGAAAAGGTCATATCACAGTTCAAATATCTAGGTAATTAAAGAACATAGATTGTGTAAGTCAAGTCAACACAACGCAACAATTAAATTGCAATTCACAGCATCAACAAATGTTTCTGTGTCATTCATTTAAGTAATAAACTATATTAAAAATAAAAAAGCCCAAAATTAAGATTAACGCTGACAATAAAATAAGAATAACACAGACGGCAAATTATAAATTAAGTTATAAAAATACCTAAAGTGATAAGACCTTAAAAAAATGAATTTAATTTAAGATTAGGAAATAACTACTGATATAATAGAAAATGCATAATTATTACAAAACAACCAGACAGCAAAAGCTTGGACTTTAAATCCACTACGTAATACGAACGTCACACAAAATAACTGTATATAAGCAGGTCATGTATAGAATATAAATGAGCCGTAAATCTGAGTTTTTTACTAGATCACTGCGAACCCCTTTCAAGGTCCAAAGCCTATAATTAGGATGGTTGAGGCTGACCATCCCCTTGAAAGGAATTAATTTACACCCCGTGAAAGATCCAAGCCTTTTATGGACAACAGAGTAGTTGAGGCTGCTTACTCCTTTCAAAAGGCGTTCTTTCCACATTAGACGCAAAGTGCGGACTAGCTCTGTACCATTAATAAGTACAGACTAACTCCGCATCAGGCACAATCCCGAAATAGAAACCAAAGGTGGAAGTACTAAACACGTCAGGACAGATACTTGATTTCCAAAAGTTCTGAGAAATTGAAGAAGTACCACAAGAAAAAGAAAACACCAAAGAATAAGACCAACACGAAAACGAGTTTGAATTAACAATAGAGAAAAAGAAAGAATGGAGCACTCGTTGAGGGATACGAAAGAAGAGTCGAATGTAGGCCTTTCGAGTTTACGGACGCTTGAAAGGTTACTGCAAATAGAAAATCGATTCACAAAAGATAAAAAACACGAAAAACAATGCAAGTAATTTACGTAAAATTATGAAAAGCAGCAGATGGATGAATACTACATAACATATCATACGGCAAGTAAAGAAACAGATTCAACAACCAAATTCAAAGTAGTATATGATACCTCATGTAGAACAACAATTGGGAGAAGCCTCAATGAAATGATACACACCACGTCAATATTACAAGAAGAACTACTCGACATACTGATTCGATGGAGCAAGTACAAAATAGCGTTCAAGGAGGATATCGAGAAGATGTAACGACAAATTAGAACTAAAAAGAAAACTAACCGTACCAAAGAATGCTATGGAGGGAAAACAAAACCGATCCGGTAACATCTATAGTGAGACAGCAGCGCGATTCCTAGTAACAAAAACGGTAACAATACCAAGACATGAAGTAAGAAAACATTTGGAAGCTGCAAAAACAATATTAGAAGATTTTTACATAGGCGATTTATTATCGGACACAAATGATGGAAAAGAAGCCGTTCAACTTATTAAAGACATCTGAGAACTCATAAAACAAGGCGGATTCACTATAAAACGGACAAGTAACAACGAAATTCTAATATAAAACATCCCAGAGTAACTAAAAGATCAACATGCTACGGAAATAAAGGAGGCCTAGGACAACGCCAAGACATGAAAATAACTGTCTACCACAAATACATGTCAAATCTAGTTCCGAACGAATCGCGCTCGTCTATAGTGGAGTGCGTGAAGATGTAGTGATAAAAGTCACAAGTAGTTTAAAGCTATCACAACAGTGCGTTATCAAAGCAAAGCAAATTACTATACAAGCAATACAGCAACTACAAACTACAATAGAAGTAACATTTGTAAAATCAGTAAACATAAACACAACCTTGACATTCCTAAAGAAAGCCATCAGCATAAAACCCTATGCTGTTTCCAAACAAGGATGAAGAACGGAAAACAAAATTACACCTACATATATGGAAACAAATTCACCACCGAATAGGATGAACAAAGGCAATAGGAATAACCGCCGGGATTAGATACAAGCAGTACAAAATCTGATGGAAAAAAGCAGGGCCAGCCCCGAACCAGATAAGCAAAGATTCAAGATGCAATTAGTACAAAACATCGAACGATCCGAAACAGGGAGCAGCCATAGTAATTAAGTGACAGCGTAATATGTTTAAAATCATTTTAACAAATTATATTAGAAATAAGAAGACCATAGATATAAAGTATATTAATCCAGTGCAATATTTAAGGGAAAATAATTAGTAGTTAAAAGAAGGCCGACGCAGGTGAAAGATTGGTTGCGATATCATGTAAAAGAACAGACGATGGAATATGCCAAATTGCATGATTACAGTTTAAAGGGACAAACATATGTCGTTATAAGCAAGCCACGTATTCGACAGTTAAAAGGCAAACAAAATTACGCACACTAAAATAAACGTAATTTTGTACAATTAGAATAAGAAAACATCTTACAAGTAAGAATTGAGATACAGAAACGGGAAACCTGAGTATGTACATCATTAGCTAAAGACAACACATGCAAATTTATTATTCACTCTAAATAGAAGGCAAGTCAGGTCAATAACATAAAACTTGCAATGCGCAAGAATGCAAACTCAAATATTTTATACAGTTTACAGATTACATAAAACGACATCAAACATCACAATTGTAAACTGTATATATTCCGTAAGTGAAGGGCAAAATGAAGGTTCTCGAATATGAAGTGTATTGCTTCCGTGCGCGAGTCCGGCGTTAAGCGCCAAGTCTTTATAAAGTCCATGACGCTTGAGACTGAACGTCACGTAGGGAAGAGGGTAGTAACTGTGGCATAGACAGAGCACAGAGTTCCAAGTCTAATATCTACACCGACGCTGAGACTGGCGCGGGCAGTATGACCTGAATCCGCTTTAATTACACACATCAACACTATGCTGTGAGTATTTAAAGATCTATCTAGTAATTGCTCTACAGTTTTTATGTCTAAGTGCTTTATTTCTAGACGACACTCTTTATGAATTCTACTTGACAAAAATTAGTTCAGGAGTGGCTCACCTATTATAAAAGTCATATGAATTGACTCTTCTTTGCTAAAATTAATGTTATTTTATAACCGTTTATACCAATAGACAAATATAAACAAAGATATGTTATTATTGTTACCAAGTAATATAATGAAAATATTAAAAATGTTTTCAATCGACAAGTGTTCGGTGTGAAGCTGTAAAGATAACAGAGTAGAATTTAAGTTACGACGGTAGTTCCCCCTAGCAACAAGAGCTACGGAAACAGGCGAAGCTTAGCATCACGCGATCACTATACCTCCTACCACAACCTCAACCACTACTCTCGCCGATTCGGCCAGTTGAGACATGGCTACCAACGTAAAACCTGTCTGCCACAATTAACTTTCCCACCAAGTGTAAGTTGCGATATCACTCGTTTTTTTGCAAGGTCAGGGTTGTAATGTAGCAAAAATTCACTGCAGAATGAAAGCACTGCACCGTCACTCATGCACCCTTCACCGTATAGCTGAATACGGCGAAGAGTATATGAACGATGGTGTAGTGTGTGAGCGGTGCAGGAAGTTTTGTGAAATATGAATGGACATTCATAATGAAAGCGGCTATGGGAGAACTTTGTGATCGAAGAAGATTTAGCGCAACGCATTGACACACCGGTGCGTGAAAATCGTAAGTTTACTATAATTGAACTCTATAGAGCCTCTTGGAATCTCAATATCGATTCTTTAAAAAATCGTGACAAAGTATCTTGGTTTTTGTAAACTTTGTCGTGTTAGGTATAAAAATACTAATGGAAAATCACAGCGTTCGTCGAACATTTTTGAACCGGTACATGAGCACCAGAGACAACTTTTTAAAAAAAAATCGTTCGGGAAATGAGGCATAGTATAGCTTTGAAGATCCTAAGACAAAATAGCAGTCTCAACAATGGATGCATTCTCGCTCCTCAAACACACCAAAAAGTTCAAAAGAACTAACAGCAACAAGTAACTTATGGCTATTGTATTTTGGGAGCAAGAATGTTCTGCTAGACGAGTTCTTGGATCCGGTAATAACAATGAATGCAAAAGCATACCACGATACATTACGAAATCTACAGAACACAATCAAAAACAAACTGAGAGGCAAGCCCTCTTCAAGCATTGTCTAGCTTCGAGACAATGCCCGACCGCTTGTTTCTGCATCAACGCGGCAACTACTTGAGATTTTCAAATGGGATTTATTTTAACACCCAACCTATAGTCCTATGGCTCACCATACAGCCGGACACCTTCTTTGCATAAGATATAGCAAAACTGGTGCATGACAATATTATTTGTTGTTCTAATGATAAGTAAAGTTATATTTAGTTATGTAAAATTTACAATTAACAACAAAATGTATGTATGACAATTGTATTATTTGCTCACGCTTGAATAACTTTTAAACAAATAAATAGGACGCAGTTATTATTATTGCTGTTTTTTATTCAAGTGCAATCAAACTATAGATAAATAATAATAGCTTGTAGTAGAGCAACCATATTACATTTAACAATGCTGTTTTGATTAGAGTGCAGTGTATACATAAAGTAAGCAACTAGGTAAGTAACTGTATTTAAATTAAAACGAAGGCTGCTAGCTAGCTAGCTGTTAAAAGTAAGTACTACAATATTTTACATTAAATATTATTATGCATATCATCCTTTCCTTTTTCAAATTTAACAAAGCTACTTTTAATTAAAAATACGTCTTCTTTTCTGTACCATGTAGCTTTTTTAAATCTCATTCATTTCACAAGTAGCATTTTATCTCGCTGACAGTGCTTTCGAATGTTTTCCACTAATTAAACAACTGACTACGTAACCTTTTCAAACTCAAACTCGTAATAACCACCAAGAATCGATTCATTATCCATGACTACTAATTTATACAAAATTAGATTTGTGATTTGGACCAATGAGACGCGCAGAGCTTAGGCTTCCAATTATCTGTAAAACCACGACCAAAAATAGTTTTATATTTACATATGTGTACAACATCTCCCACCTTGAATCGATGCTGTTTGTTGAGCTTTTTAATTGTAGACTTGTAAACGTGATCCAAATTGGTATTAGATATTACACTTGTAGGGATTTGAACAATTGTTTTATGCACTCAAATATTGTATTCGTCAGTTACTTCAGTTAAAATACCTAAGCATTTAAATTATCCTTCTAAATGGAAACATATTTATATTATGTTGTAGATTGAATAAACATTAATACCATAAGACTCCATTAGAAATTGAAATTTTCAATTATAAAATTATTTGCCAGCGATGGTTTGCATATTTTAAAATCTTCGGGGGTTATTGTTGTTAATACTGTTGTCGCCAAGGATAAATTTGATTGCTTTCATTACTCAGCTGCATCTTTAGATTTTAAGGGGCGAGTCTCCAAAAATTTTAAAAAAGCCTGAGTCATTAACAAAATATATTTAAATCCTTCATTATTCTTGGAATTAGGCAGGAATTCTGCGAAATCTGATTGCCATAAATCGTCAGAACCGTAGATTACTTTACGTCTTAGTGGAAAGTTCTTTATAATAGATTTATGCAATTTGTACACACCCTATCTTTTATACATGTTTGTTATTATCTTGCTTGTGTTAACGTGCGAGAAGGAAGCATCTGTTTGAGAAAGAGAGGCAGAGGTTTAGTAAACAGTTTAATTAATAAACTGCCAATTGAATTACATTTCCCAAGGTATAATTTTTGTGGACCCTGTACTAAATTAGAGAAAGCCTGAAGCGTGAAGATAAAGCAATCAACAAATCAGATGAAGCCAGTAGATAATACGACATGAGAGATAGCAATAACTTAAGTAGACATAATAGAATAATGGAAGCAATTGCCATAGAAAAAAAGGGTCCGGTCTATATGTAAAACGGTGCTGTTAATATCTGCAAACAAAAATTATTTATTGAGGTGTAGATAATATTTAGTATAAATAATAAGAAATTCAAGTTAATTTTTTATTATTGTTTAGTTAACAATCTTCCCCAAGTGTGATAAATTTTTTGGTATAATAAATTAATAGTGTGTTAAGTATAAAATATACATAACGTTTTCGTTTTTTATAACTGAGAATTGAATGAGTTTCACTTCTCTAAATCATCATCAGTGTGATAAAATAATTAAATGCTACAATAAGATAAAATCGTATCATTATCAAACCAAGATGAATGCCGTTTCGTTTTCTAACATTAGACAAATACTTGATTTATCGTTTAAACAATTTCTAATGGTTTCGACACAGATTTCGATCCGCAACATTACATGTCAATGTGCGAAATAGTATACAATAAATAATTGACATTTACGAAAATATTGTTATCATTTGCAATTATTATTAGATAGTTATAGAGCGTTCAAATCTCCAAGTGCAGTATGGACTCTTATGGACAATGTGTAGCTTTTACTATCTTTAGTCATTTCCAAATAACGCTATTGTTGTCCTTCATGGGAAGGTTGCAAAACGTAAAATGTAATTTAATAACACATAACCTCCTTGTAATGTCACATTTATTGCTCGTTTCTTGTCAATGTTTTTCAAATTAAACTAACTGCATTTATTAAAAGTCATTCTTTTTAGAACACATACATCTAATATAAACATCTTGTCAGGTAAATTATAAGTATTTTCGATAAATGTGTGATTAAGTTAACTTTGTAGTATTTTATATCTAAGTTCCTTCCGTAGGCAAAACATAATGTTATGAACACAATTTTCACCTGACAGAATACCTCATGGTATTATTTAAAGGTGTTCTTTCACATGTCAAGGCAAACGCTGGAGCAGTATCAATCCCCATCTGCTCGTACCAAAAGATAATCAGTCTATGTAGTCATGGACTTGTAGATCTCCACTGCTATACAAAATGCACATGCCTACTTCGCTTTTAAAATAAAATGCAATTCAAAGTTAAATTTATTAGATTAAGTGTAGCTCTTTTCGGTTTTTATTATTATAAAACATTAAAAACATATATGTATTGCATTACAATTATTTATTTTGAGGTTAGAAATTGTGTCTCTGACACCGTACTTATCACTTACGGTATTGTAAAACTATGCAGTAGTCTATTGGCAAATAAGTTTGACAAGCATCCACTGTTTTCCCATAAGCCCCATACTGCACTTGGAGGTTTGAACGTACTATAGTACAGCTTTATCAAAAAAGGAAAATTAATTAAAGTATAATAATTAACAGAAAAAAAATTACGACTTTATTGATTCGAACTCTTTCCGGCCGCACGTAAAAACATTAATACGACACCTAATACTGATCGGATATTTGAGTTAGTTTTTAGGTAATACATTATCATAGTATATATTGTATAATATTCCAAATTTTCAACTTCAGTTGCTATTTCTTGCAAATGAAGACCTATTCAAGCAATCTCTTTTAAGGCCTTATACTCAAACTCCTCTTTCGACTGATATATGGTTCAACCCATTTCGAATTTTGACTAATTGGCCAACTTCTTGTGAGTGCAGATTTTAGCTTGAAACAGAAAGCGGTAAGTCCAGAATAGCCGGCCATTTACACGGATACTTGAAATGCGTTCTTGGAACGCCGCGTACTTACTGGCGTATTTAAACCGCAGGTTCTAAGTATCTTGTTGCCAACTAACGTAAGGTGAAATAACACGTGCCAGACTCGCGCTGTAGGATCGGGAAATACTTATGCACTCGTTTATGGACGAGATCGTTGAATTTTAAACGTTCCAAGTATGCGCGCTAAGAATTTCAACTGGTTGAAAATCCTAAATGTTTGGAATGTGGTGAAATCAGTTTCAGTTCATGCCGCTTTAGTAGTAGTTAGTTGGTTATTTAAAGTATTGCTTTTTTCTAGGTATATTAGTGTTTACTTAATTAGTTAAGTACTTACGTATAAAATGTATAGTTAAAAATTATGAGCTTACTAACCCCTAAAAAGAAAAACGAAAAAAACTTGGATGACATCTATATAGTTCTATAAACTTCTACATGAATTCTTTATTCCAGTATCGCGTATCCATATTAAATACGATAGAATCCAAAAATGTATACAAACAATGATAACCTCAAAAATTTACAAAAGTAATGCAAAGATAGACATCTAGCTACGTACTAAGAACGTGCCGCACTTACATTGGTACTATAAACTACTACACATACTAAACCCGAGCTCCAAGTGCCTCGTTAACATCGGCATTCCAAGTATCGGATGCGCGACTCACCTTAACGCACGTTTTTGTACGCATACTTAGAACGTGACGTTCCAAATCTTCACACAAGTAAGTGTCCGTGTAAATGGTCGGCTAATTACACATTTTGATAATTAAAATTTATTAATAAACGCTAGATGAATAAAGTCGCACAACACAATGATAGCGAGTTTAAAGATTATGAAATTATGAAAGATTATTTACTTAAATTATTAATCAATATTTTTAATCAGTATTAAATAATAATTGCTGCTAAATTTAAACGTTTAGAATTTAATCATAATAAAAGTAAAACATTTGTTTAGTTTTGAAGTCGGTCAAAGATAAAATTACACATGTCTTGGGTATGTGCGAGGTTAAAAGGTACAGTTTCTGTATTAATATAATTCGAAGTTTTATCGATAATATTTTATAATGAGAATATTAAATATTAAACCAATTTTCATTTATAATAAACAAATTTGTTCTGTAATAGTAAAATTTAAAAAATTATAATTATATTTTGACGAAGGCTTTCAACGATGTTTAGCTTCTACGGTACTTTTTGAATCAATTAAATAGAATCCTTATGCGAAGCAATTCCCCCTAACATTTAATTGTTTTTACCAAAATTTCCACATACCTATAAACAATAAGGCAACTTTCCCCAAAGAATACGTCCCCTTCAGGCTGGTATACAACAGGGGCGTATAAAAAATGCAAATAAATAGGGAACCTAACAAATCCCAAAGATAAGGATAATATATCAGGTTAAAATTTATCCTGGAACTGGTAGTAAATACAAAATTTATAACAAAAATAATAAAAATTAACCCAGATCAGTAAAGAAACAACCCTTCATCAAACGGAACAGAAAATATTTTCAAAAAATAGCCGCTACAGAGTAGAGCTTTAATATCGGGCTCAAAAGCAGCCAAACTGTGGGGTTAACTCTTCCAAATTTAACTGTACACAAGAATTCCGCATATAAAAAATTCCCGAGAATTCCTAGGAAGTCCTAGACAACCTTGAGGGTTCCTCAGGAATTCCTGTGATTTTTCAAAAATTTCAACAATTTCTAGACAATTACTTAAGATCCATTAACATGTTTTTTTGAATTTCCAAAATTGGTATACAGTAATACTTATTCAAAGTTGAACATGAATAAAGCAGAAATCTGTCCATCTCAGACAGACTTTCTAGTTCTGGCAAACATAATTGCACAGCTGATCGCGTAAAGTGCAAATCTAATTTAAAATAACTGTCTATTCAATACAAAATCTACTACTTCTTTAAACTAAACAAAAATATCGCCACATGTCTGTATCTAATCGAGTAACTATTTCATGGGTTGCTTTTTTGCTAACAATAAATTGAAATTTGTTAAAGTTGCCAATAATGCTGACTAATTTCTTTCCCGTGAACTTTATTCTTCCCAATTCGTAAAATACTCTATGCAGTTTATGCCTCAATTATGGCCATTTCTATAAATGATAAAGAATTTATTATTACAGATATATATATATATATATATATATATATATATATATATATATATATATATATATATATT
>JAHWXV010013478.1:0-11495 GCA_024586415.1 Phrixothrix hirtus | reverse complement strand
CTGTATACATTACGTATTTAATAAATTTAATTAGAGTAGGATTTCTTTTAAATTCAGTAAGAAATCATTTTCCTAAGAAGTAAATAGGTTAAAATAGAAAGTTATTTAGATCCACCTCGTATAATATATAAAATTATTCATTGCAAAAATACATAGCAAAAATTCGTGATATTAAAGAGAAGTCAATTATTTTGTATTCTCACAGACGGTGACCTCGGTGTTGACGCCTGATTAAATAATAAAGTACCATTGAGGCATGCGCCAAGGTGACCTGAACACTACATGCGAAAATTACACAACTAAGTAATGTATATAAGAATGCGAAAACCTTGTTTAAAACTTATTTGAACAACCAGATGATTACAAAACGTTCCAAGATATTTGACGCCTACGCGAAGGTTGGGAAATATGCAATTTTAGGATTCTCAGGTGGGAAAATAAAAAGTTGGTTAGTTATCAGGTTTTTGAAGCGACATAGTTCGCGGAGAGAAAATTTGTCTTGAATAGTGCCTTGTGCCTTTAATTTTTAGATTTTGAAACTGTCTTCGTCAAAGTTTATTAAACCACTAAGCCATTGGTGTCGAAGTTAGGGTTTCCAGAAATAATTTGGGACTTGAAATGTAGCAAGATTGGGACAGGTACCGTTTCGTATAGTTCTATCCGAGAGGGGTCTTCGCGTAATTAGAACACGAGAGTGGCTTTTTCTTAAGTTTAGGAACGTTAGAAACGCCAAAAATAGTAAGTACTCTCCACGTATGTTTGTCTATATAAAAGAAGGGAATTCGTCACCTTTTGATTTTTAAACTAATTTATCAAGACCATTTCAGTTTGCAAATTTACATAACGTAATAAAAGGGACATTGTTGCTTTCATTCATTTTGGAAGAATCGAAACAAATGGATTATGACCTATTAATAATTACTGGTTAAATAAACATTTTTGATTATTAAGTTATTCATATACGTATAAATTGTTGCAAGTTAATTTTCTGTAAATTTTAGAACTCTATTGTAGTGATTTAAATTGTATAATGAAACTTTTGGTAGTTTGTTTATCCTGTGTTTGTTCACACAAGTGTCGCCAATGTAAGCTAGATGCGCTTCTTAAATTTGTCAGAGATTTCTCAGTTACCTTGAAACGTATTTTGGTTTTCCTTTTAGACACGCTATGTGCGAATCTCGAGTGTGCGTATGTATTATTGGCATAATTTTTCTTTAGGTATACATATATTTTACCTTTGCGAATTAACCGTTTATGTATAAATGTGTACACGTGTTGTGTCCAATTATTGTTTTCTTTCTTTATTACTGACAACATAAGTTCACCTCACTCATACAGTGCGCGGTCCATAAGTTTGGTGCTCATTTCATCATTGCACTAACAGAAAAGTTATAAAGCACTTGTTTTAAGTAATTATAAAACTTACCGAATAATTTAAAATTCAGTTTGCTTAATTTTTAATGTTATACAGGGTGGTCAATTCCAGTACCAGCCTTTATGTAGTTCACCTTCAGCGAACTACAACTTAAATTTACGCCTGACGTTAAATTGAATTCAAGACTCTTGCGAATGATAAACATTGATTTTAATATACAGGGCGTGTCAAAAGAATCATCCTATTTTCGCACTTTTTTAAATAAAGATAACTTTGAATCGATATTAAACATAAATAGGGGGGCTTCACCTCAAGTTTATAATTAAGTTAGCACTCCATGATATACAGAAGGCCTCAGATATATAGTGAGCACTTTTAATATTAGTATTTTTTTTTCAGTCTTGATCCCGTATCTGCAGTACCATTAGAGTGTCTGTCCCCACTTTTAAGGTAGGTCACTAACATCGTGATATACAGGGTGTTTCGCAAACATCTCCTGATAGCAGTTTCGATTTGAGAACAGTGGCGCCCACCTTTTACCGATTTTGTCTTGGTTCTAGAGTGTTTAGCCTCGCAAGTATCGCGAACCACGCATCGCTCCACTGTAACTTTGCCAGCCGTAGTTAAACACTCGTGATTATTTGCCACATGCGTTGTTGTCAGTTTAGCCTGTGACAAACAGGTAAATGTAAATTAATCATTTAGCCGATCAACTAACTTATTTATCCATATTGGTTGTTAAAAACCTAACAGTGATATACGCTATCAATTTCATAAATAATTTAAATTTTAATCTTATGAATGCACAAATCTAAAAACCACCAATTTGATGAATTTATATTTCACACATTGCCATGATTTTATTGCTAAACATGCGCGCGACTATTTTAAAATGTTCGTCTAAAGTCGTAACAAAATAAAGATTTTATGCGCAATTTATATAATGTACTAGGTGTTTCAGTCATTTAAATAAAGTCTAAAACATGTAAAGTTCAATAAACCAAGAACATTAAAATAAAACGTAATCGTTGATTCCGTTCATAAAGTTGCGTTGTCCAAAGTTTATATTATGCATGTAAGAAACTGAAATTAATCCAAATATCAAAAACATCCGGTATGAGACACCACAGACTTTCTGTTACGTATTATAGGTATGCAAATAACGTCCACAAATAATTAAAATATTACTTACGTTTATTTTAGGAACGATAATTGCAACGGTCATCCATCCAAACTAATGAACATACGAAATGCTGCTAAACTCCGAAGTTTTTCCTCGGTAACCCGCCGCAACGAATTTTGTCAGAGCAACCGAAAAGTTCACGTAAACAAGCGCACAGACGTTTTCAAGAAAATCGCAAGATTAAAGTGGCACTTCCGCTAATTCAATTTTAACAAAATTCCCATTAGGACGTATCATGAAGGTAATAAACTTAAACAGAAAATTTTACTTTTCTACGCCACTTCGTTTTCGAGATATATTGAGCACCCAAATGCACACCCAGACCAATTTGTAAAAACCTACAAAAACTGAACAGCAAAAATTTTGGCCACAAACAAGTTTTCCTATACTATGTATTGCAACGAAACTAGTTAGTTGTTTTGATATTTATTTTATAATACACTAGTAATATACTTTATATTTATTCTTAACAGCTTCCTGACAATGCATGTTCTTAGGGAAAACGAAACTAAAGGAATTTAAACTGCCTTTTAGATAAAGGCGAGATATTCGGGATACATTCCAGAATATTAAGAAATAAAATTACACAGAACACTGATGCCATAAATGCTAATGCCATAACTCATTGATGTGAGCTTGAATTTATTTAGGTATCAGTTGTAGTAATGAGTCATTCGTGATTATGTCATTTACATTAACGTCATGGAACCTTCTAGAAGGTTCTAGGCTATTCTCAAAATTCGTTTTATCTCTAATTTTGTTACATGCCCCTCCTTGAGACTATTACGGCACACATTCTCAATTCCTAGCTCATGCTGCATTTCTTTCCCGCCACCATATCCTTAAATTCAACTGCGATCCCACGGAACATTAGAACGTCTTTAGTGATGCAATGATCCAAGGGGTACTTGTATATCAAACAGATTTCTATATCCTTCTGTGGGTATCCAAAACACAGCTTTGCAAAGTCCCGAATAAATTGACATACATTTAGTAAATTACTGTTGGCTGTTCTTGATTTGTTCTTTTCTAACCCCCATGGATCGCTCTTTGTTCACATCCTTGTTGTTCTGATTTTGCATTCCTCCCAGCGTATTGTACTAACTGATTTAGGTTTCCCTCTAAGCAATTTCATTATTCGATATACGACATCGTCCATCCTTTTTAGAACTTATATGTACCTTCACGGGGTCTTTGCAATTTAGGAGATAAACCTCGTCGTTGTTGAGACTGGTACAACCAAACTAGATTATTGAGTTGAAATCCTTCCGCTTCTGAATTTTTATCATGTTGGAATGTCATTTGATGTTATTGCGCACTCTCTGCATATTCATTTCCAGAAACCTCGTTATTCCGAGGCTTGATACCAAACTCTAAATCACACGATAGTCTATTTCACGTCCAAACAACGCTCTAGCTGGAGTCTCTCCTGTCGCCTCATTTGCAGCCGACAGATTTGCCTTCAAAAACGCATTTAGGTGCTGGTCCCAACTTCTCTGATGGCTTGAGAGAAGTTTTGACAAATATTTTCCCATAGTTCGATTCATGAGTTCGGCCATTTCATCTTACTGTGTATAAAGAGTAGTAGTTCTGGTCTTGCGTATTTGGAACAGCTGACTTGGAATAAGGCAGACTCAAAATTTCTTCCTTAGTCTTATTGAAATTCCAATAGAATACCGAAACGGCTAAGGTCTCGACCACTGTAACCGCATCTTGCTAAAATAGTACATCGCAGCTATTATAAATATATTCCTTGCTTCTATTTCCGGAAATAGACCAGATATATTAATTGCTACTGTTTCGAATGGGATACCCACATTATATTGTCTCATCGCTACTTTTCTCCTCCCCAGGGGACCGTTTGGGATTCCTCGCTTTACAGAAATTTTTTCGGGCAAACTTTATAGTACAGCTGAAAGTGCATTACATTTTGTAGATACAGGGTGAATTTCAAAGACATCCTTGGAGCGGATTTCAAGGAAACCGCGTAAAATCAATAATTTGTGTTTACCGTTGAAACGGTTGAGATGCCTCGCTTTACGGAAATCTTTTCGGGCAAACCGTACAGAGTGAATTTAAAAGAAATCCTTGGAGCAGATTTCAAGGAAATCGCGTAAAATCAGTCTTACAAGATACATTGTTTGCAATTTTCTGAGCAAGCCCGTCAACATTTCAATAATTTTTTTATCCAATAAAATAGCTCCAGAGTTTTCTTTACTCCCATATGCCCGCCTCATGAAAATTCATTAAGTTTTCACAAAACTTCGACTACTTTGTTCTCCTGAAACACCAGCTGCATTCGTCTTTCACGCCCATCATCATTTTTCCAAAAAGTTATCCTGAACCTGCAAGAAATCCCAACTTTTGAATCCAATCGAGTGTAGCGTTTGCAATTTTTTGGGCAAGCCCGTCCTCATTTTAATAATTTTCTCCAACACGATGCTCAATTTCAAGGTCAAAGCCTTGTAGGCGTGCAATCCATTGCGCTATTTGGCCTTTTGTAATCTTAAACTATGATAGTTATTTCAACACTGGCTGATCAGTTCTCAATAAGAAATATTGTTCATAAAGGTATTTGTAAAACGATTGAACATCCTTTATCATCGCTAGCAACTCTATGTTCATAATACAATAGTTCTTTTCAAGTTTGAACAACACTTTGCTAAAATATCCAATTATTCTTTCTTGGCCATCTTTAATATGTAACGGCATTGCACCGATGCCCAAGTGGGTCTACGACAAATCCCCTCCATGGTAAGGTAACTGAGTATGGGTGCGATTATAAAAGTTCGTTTGCATGCTTTACATAACTCCTGGCAGCTGTTGTATCACAAATGCGGTTGGTCTTCTTTAGTAAGTTTTTTAAGGAGTTTTGCAATGTCTGCAAATCAACGTTAAAATTGACGATAGTAAGTGCATCACCTCAAAAAGGTCGTAATTCATGTTTAACTTTTGATCATGGCTATTCTCGCTTGGAATGAATTTTCTGATAATCAGATACCACATGACTCCAGCATTTGACTTTGTTTTGAAACAAATTTCATTTTTCCAGATTACGCTGTAAATGTGTACCTCGCTGTCTTTGAAGCACCTCTTCAAGAATTTTCCGGTGTTCATCAATGGACTTTCCGATAACTATGAGATCTTCCAAGTACACGAGTCACATTTTCCAAGACAACCTTGTCAGAATCACTTCCGTTAATCCTTTAAACATCGTTGGTGTATTACACAATCCAAAGCGAATCGCCGTAAACTATCAGACGCCAAAACAAATGGAAAATGCCATCTTTTGCCAGTGGTTACGCTCCATATCGACTTGCCAATATGCACTTTTTATATTTAAAGCCGAAAACCATTGGAAGTTGGAAAGCGCATCCAAAGTGTCGTCAATTCTGGGTACAGGGAACTATCCTTCTTAGTCACCTTATTCAAGCGACGCTAATTTACACAAAATCTAGTGCTACCATTTTTCTTTTTAACAAGTACAACAAGTGATGCCTAATAACTGTTGGACAGCTCCATGATATACCTCCATGTCCTTAATTATCTTTTCAGCTTCCTCTCGTTTGAATATAGGCGGCCCCCTTGGTCGTTGACGTATTGGTTGTAAATATTTATTTTGTGCGTCATAACATTTGTTCGTGTCTTTAAACTGTCATCAGTGGCAAATATTGGATCAAATGACTAATTTTATTCTTTTGCTCATTGGATAAGTCATTTTCAAAGGATTCAAATGTGGCATGCAACTTAGATCAATTCTTTACAGACAGAACGTTTTCACCGGTTTTCATACAACTTACCACAGATGAGATAGTTATGGATATTCCTAATTCGATGTTCTGCTTTAGAGTCACTTGGAAGGTACTGACATTCACCAAGCGAGCAGGTATCGTTACTTTGACAATAATCAACACTATTCCAATTAGAATACCACGGCCAATATTTATGTGGTTGGTTTCTAAGACTCTTACGTATCCTAGCCGGAAACCTCCATCTGGTTAGCCAATGACCATTGCTTCGTTTCTTAACGGTAAAGTATCCTCCTCAGTTAGGATTATTTTTATTTCGTGATCCTCTCCTTGACTAATGGGGATCTTTTCGTTATCAGCCCGAATTTTGCCGTTCTTTAAGTCTAAGGCAAAGCTGAACTCATACCCAATAATACAGCTTCTTCAATATCAGCTACTAGATGCGATGCGTACACTTCCTACAACCGATCTCAATATCTGCGTTAATTTCACCATGAAGAATTTTGCACGGTTTCCTGTAGTTGTACGTAATCGCTGCTGTGAATGCAGTACTCTTCAATTCTCAACAACATTTGATTTCACCTTTGTCTTATTTCTCCCGTATCTAGCAGCTTTTAGCAATTCCTCTGTGTTCTATTAATGTAAAGACTGTCCGGTTATGTTTTAACGATTTCACTTGGATACTAACTTCCAGGACATGCCTAACAGAGATTGATATTCGTCCCTAAACATTAATCCTTTCTACTTTTCCCGGTACTTTGCATAATCAGAGGAACTGCTCATAGCGCTTTGGCAATTTTTCTGAATATGTCCCCATTTTACACATTTCTAACACCGTGGTTGTTCCCCTGTTGGTATTTGTACTTTAATTATTCTTAACACTGTTTCTTCCAAACTCTCACTAGCTTTGTCTCCCTTAATGATACGTACATGAACATGGCCTTTTATACTTGTTTGGCCGGTTCAAATTTCAGGACATGAGCAAGGTTATGCGAACGTGCGTGTTGCGTTTTGAAATCCCAACAACTTTCCACAAATGTTTGCAACCCAATCCGTTCAACAAAACTTTATGGAGTCCTTGGTTATGCTAATCTCACTAGCCATGTAATTTCAGTTTTGAATTCTTGGCAGCTTTCTCCAAAGTTCTGCGCTCCTTTCGTTAACTGAGTACAGTAGACCTGTTGCAGTTGTTTATCGCCATATCTCATTTCCAGTTTGTTATGGTCTGTAGAATATCTAAAGGATCCTCATGAAGAGCAATTTGCCTTTTCTTCAACAGCTCATCTACTCGATGCATCCGCCACCGGCTGTTTATGTTTTCACGTGTCTTCGTTCTAAGCAGCAGGTAGGTAAGGAATCTGGTGTGCATTGATTTCCGTTAATTATTAATGAAGTACAGAGGACGCCTCCCACTTAGGCTTACTGATTTATTTACAATGAGGAGGATAAACTCTTGATGTAGTTCATTGCACTTCTTAGTTACCTCCTCATACTTTGTTTGCATCTCATTGGCAATGTGTTCTATTTCTTTTGTTAATTTATATGTTAGATCTTCTAGTTTCATTTGGGTGGATTTAATTTCAGCTTGTAATTTATTGGTGAATTCTTCCAGGAATTTATTTTGATTTAAATTAGTTGATATCATGTATTCTTGTAATTTATTTTGATTTGTATTAATGGATACGAATTCGTCTTTTAATTTATTTGTAACTTCTTGCAATTTATTTTAGTTTCATTTAAATCATCTTGTAATTTACTTTGACTGGATTTCATTTCTTTTTAATTAAAATCCATTTTGTCCTGAATGTTTGCAGCATTTCCATCGACGACTTCATATTTTTATCTGCACTTCTTATCACCACTTTATAGAAAACAATTAAAACTTGCTTTTAATTATTGGTAGTTCGTGAGTTCATACTTTCAATAACAAACCTCACACCTAACATCAATGTAACGAAACTAGTTTTTATGTATCTTCACTAACTTATAATTATCTATTGACACGTATTCAATTTAATATTTATTTTAGAGTACTAGACTGGAAGATGATGACAGGTCAGGTGGACTGATTTTACACCGCATCCCTTTTTGAGGGTTGATAATTAACACTAAATAAACAAGAAAAAAGGTTTTTTTAAACGCCGCTCGCTTTCCCTTCATAATGAAAATCGCATTTTCATTTGTGAAAAACTTTTGTGTTTTTCCGTGATATTGTATTGCATTCCTTTTTAGCAGAAGGTAGATTAAACAAATTTAAGGTAACAAAAGGCATGTATCTCTCAGCAGCCCAAAGGGCTCAAAGGGATTTTTGAAAATAAACAAAAATTTATCAATTTCCGTGTTCCGAAATTGCATGCCAATAAAAGAATGAAAGTTTTAATAAAAATAACAGACTGGGAAAATCGGCATACACCGCTCGTTGAAATAAAGAAAGAAAATTCTGGGAAAATCTTGTGAAAATTTAGGACACATTTTCCGCGATCTCGAATTTTCGTCCTTCGCTCCAATGAGCGGTGCATGCCGATTTTCCCAGACTTATTTTTATTAAATCTTTCATTCTTTTATTGGCATGCAATTTCGAAACACGGAAATTGATATACTTTTTTTCATTTTCAAAAATCCCTTTGGCCCTTTGGGCTGCTGAGGGATGCATGCCTTTTGTTACCTTAATTTTATTTAATCTACCTTCTGCTAAAAAGGCATGCAGTACAATATCACGGAAAAACACAAAAGTTTTTCACAAATGAAAATGCGATTTTCATTATGAAGGAAAAGCGGGCGGCATTTAAAAAAACCTTTTTTCTTGTTCATTTTAGTGTTAATTATCAACCCTCAAAAAGGCATGCGGTATAAAATTAGTCCACCTGCCCTGTCATCATCTTCCAGTCTATACACAACTAATAATTGTTTAGATTTATATATATTTATAACAGCTTCTTAACACGACAAGTTCTTAGGGAAAGGAATAAACTTATCTAGAATTATGCTGTCATAAATTCGAATGCCATAACTCATTGCTGTGACCTTGAATTTATTTAGTAGTAATACTAGTAATGAGTCATTTGTGATTACATTATTTATATTAGCGCCATGGAAACTTCTGGAATGTTCCAGACTCTTTTACAGAATTCTTGTTATCTCTGATTTTGTTACGCTATATTTCATATAGGCTAAGAGAAAATAAAAAATATTCGGAAGACAATTATAAAGGATAAAAGAAATATTTGTGTGTTTAAGAATGCATTGAAAGTTCTGAGGTTAATAACAATTTATATAGGTAGTTTTGTTTAATCTAAAATATGTAACAAGTAAGACAAGTGCTGAGAACTTCGAATTTTGAGTAAAAAGTATTTTGATGCCCCAAGCTTATGTTGCAGAAGTTGACAGACTTCTTGTGTTAATGGCAAAACAAAATCAGTGCCTAAAGTGGCAAAACTGTTGAGTTTGTTTAAAGAATGATAAAAATGATTTACTTCAAAAGTTGAAAATCCTAGAAGGCTTTTTGGTCAAGTTATAAGAACGCATTCTTTGGAAACTTCAATATAAATTTGTTCAATTAGCAAATAAAATTCGATCTTTAGAAGATCAAGAATATGGCGAATCTAATTACTGCTTAAATTGCTAGATTACATTAATTTCAGTGGCCTCAAAATCGCGAACCAAGAACCATCGTTTTGAAAATGACTGTCTGAACGTTTTTTAAAAACCTGTACGTAACCTTGCTTGGAAAATGCCTAGTCAGTTATTAAATTAACATGAAATAAATCGAATTAATTAGAATTTAATAAACTCGTTAAAATGTTTAAATAAATAAGTAATTATAAATTCAGTGAAAATTAATAAAATATAAGGAATATTAACGAACAAAATAAATTTAAATTCAGAAAGAACTAACTTGACCTAAAGACCCTAAAAAGTGAATTTAAAATAAAAATTAAGTGAAAACTTTGGCATACCAATGTTATCTAACAAAGACATGTTAAGTGCGTGATTCAGGGTAATCCAATAATAAAATTTAATTGCAATATCGCATGAAACAATAATTGTGAACTTTAAAGACATTTCGTGAAAACAAATGTGAATTGCAAGCTAAGGATTCCATATGTACGTATACCGTTCTTATCTGAACATATCCCAATATAATGTTCAACCAAAGACTACCGCAAAGTAAGTGATAACCAAGAACTAGACAAATTTAATTCAATTCTGTATCTTCTAAGAAAGCCGATGAACAAAAGCTATGAATGTATTTATAAAGCAAGCAGTACTATAAAATTAATTTGGTCTGCTGTCTTCAATAGAGATCCAAGTCTTGAGACTAAAAACTCTGACAAGCTCAACCATGAAGCTGTTTTCTGAAAATAATACTATTTTTTTTACAATTTTGATTTTCGCAAATTAATCTATATTCATTTTCTTAAACAGATTTTAATCTTGATATACAGAGTGTTATGGGAATTGAGTCTTTTATTAAAACAGCATGTAGAGCTTCATAAAACAAGCAAATTTTGATATTAACCTTAGGTCAAAACTCAAAGATAACGTGGATAAAATCAATTGAAAATAAGTGCCACAATGTTTGGGACTGTAGGCATTGCGGGCCACAAACGTCGTTACTACATAATACATCAAGTATTCTTTTGTTTTGAAATGGTTTATTGTGAGATATTGACGACACATACATACTCTATCTTAACTTTTTTATTTTTATTACATTTAGGATGAATTTCATTTACATTTAAAGCGCATTTATTCATTTTTTAAGTATTACGCAATAATAAATGTCCTATTTTAAGCATGCAAATGGCATATTTGTGACCTAGATATTTTTCACGTAACATTTATTGTACGTTTACGTTAGTTCAAACGTTTGGTAATTTTATAGAAATATTGCATTGCTTAATTTTCCAAAAAAGTACAGTTAGCTTTGTTACAGTAAATGTATCCATGATATCATTAAACCAAGTACTCGACAGATTATAAATAAAGTCTATTGATAAGTGTTGTTGAGTTTATACTGTAACAAATGTCACAAGACCAAATTGCAATAACGCATGTGGCAGAAACACCAGTGTTTTAGCAACGACCGGCAAAGCTACAGTGGAGCGAGGCGTAGTTCTCCTATACTGCAAAGCTAAACACTGTCGGGAAAATAGGTCTAAATCGGTAAATTTGGGCGCCACTGTTT